>OVAX01000849.1:18428-62302 GCA_900406405.1 Lepidium africanum | reverse complement strand
CGATTATACGTCTTCGTATGTATACACAGTAGGATTGATTTCAGGACATTCCCAACAGGGTATATGAGGAGACAAAAATGTTAGAATAAATAATTTGTTAGGGTATTACATGTTTGAGATAATTATGTGAACGTACGATTTGTTTTTTTGTTACGACAATTTGTTTCAGGTTTTGTATTTGTAGTAATCTAGTATTTATTTTTTAAAAGAAGTTTAGCCATAAAATATTGTAATATGTATATATAATATTAGTGATTGGGTTTTTTGGCTTTTTAGTTTTAATGATTTGTGTTTTGAATTGGAATATATATAGTATTTTTTTGGTTTTTGTAAATGTGGTTTTTAATTAGACATATTTTTTTGTTCATTAGATTGTAGTCATAAAATATAGTATGCTATGAATATTTGGGGTTATTTTGTAGTTGTTATAAATTCTATATTGTATTATTGATTTGTGTTTTGATGTGGAATATTGGTATAGATTTTTTATTATTGATTTTTAATTTTAAATAGAGTGATTATGTGGCATCATGAGAAGAAAGTATGATTCTACTTTTTATATATAATATATAAATATATAGATTGATTATATAATTTAAAAATAATACTCTTAATTTTTGATCTCGTATTTCTCAAACTATTTTTTGTACTTTTTTCACAATTTTTCGATTTAGTAGGATTTTGGGAATAGTTCGGAAAGTAAATTGTGATTCTCAAAATTCTCGTACCGTTCCCAATTCCATAAATTTTCGTCCTATTATGTAATGGGAAGTGTTTGGAAAATAAATCTAATTTCCTGTACTAACTATCTCCGACCCGTATCCATAATTTTTGCATTTTATTTCCCGTTATGTCCAAAGCTAAGAAAAATACATGGAAATTGATTTTTTTTTTAATGGAAATAAAATTCATGATAAGTGAAAAAATGTCTTTCGAGAAAGAATATATTGTGGGCTGATAAAATTGACATTGACTTTTATGATAGTATCGTAAAATCACACAATAGAGACTTTTGTTTTAACGGCTAAAGATTTGGTTACATGTCTACCACGTGTTTCCAGTAGGACTATATATCGAAACTACCAATCGATTTGAACATCAAACACATCGTTTTAACAATATATTTTTTTAAGATATTCATCAACAACACGACATATATTGGTAATTATCATAAATTTATGTTTTCTAATATCAGAATATAAATAGTATAGCGATTTTTTTGTAGCTAATGTAAACTTGCATTACTTTTGGAGGAAAAGAGAAAACAAAAAAGAACAAAGGAATCAGGGAATGGCGAATTTTATGGACAAGTGTCGTGAATACTTATAATAATTTTATAAGAGAAAAGAAGTGGAAAGGGAGATATTGTGAAGGAAGGAATAAAAAGCTTTTTTCCACTATGATTTCCATATTCCCTATTTTGTGATCCTCATCAATTTTCATCATACCAATCCATTTACCTTTATATTTCATCACTTCTCAGTATTCTTTTTGTATTCATTATATATTGCTTATTATTATTCCCATCTTTCAAAAATAAAAATTAAAGTTCATCTTGCTAGGTTTTTTCGAAAATGAAAGAAAAAACTCTTCAACCCACTTTTTTTAAAAAAAAAAAAAAAATTTTATCCTCAAAAATATTAATTGATTCCACTTTTTGAAAAAAAAAAGTATGGTCATGAATTTTTACAATTTTAAAAATAGATATGAGCTTTTCACGAAAGTTTCGGTTTAATATATGACTTATTATGTTTCAAAAATTTGATAGTTATAGACGACCATAAAAAAATTTGATAGTTATAGATGAGAGTTTATTTGCATATAATTTGATTTAGTAAAATTGACTTATATTATTGAAATAGAATATAAGGTTGTTTAAAAATAGAGATGTGAAGAGTTTTATTACGCATGAATAACTCTTTGGTATGAATAAAAAAATATTGTTCTAATTTTTAATGCATATTGTTGACCTATTATATATTAAGATTTGAATCTACAGTTAACTCACAATTTATATAATAAGAGATCATACACATATATATACAAAATGAAGTGAACTGAGGTTTATCATATTATACTTGAACTTAACGAGTTAACTCGATTTGATTACCGATTGGGTTACACAACACGTGCAAATAACTTTCTCTTAGCTCATTATATATAAGTCGCATGCGTTTTTACAAAATGATTTCTTTTCTTTTTTTTCCCACCTTTATCATCCATATAACAAAATTAAAATTTGATGATGTTAGAAACAAAACAAAAAAAACCAAAAGAATTTTTTTTTTTTTTTTTAAACAAGATGCTTTAAAGGAATTTTCACCCATTTGCCCAAATGATTTCTTCGTATATCATCCCCTTTCTCTAACTCCAAAAGATATTCCCTTTTTATATTCTAATAAGAAAAAAAATATCAAGTAACATATATTATATTATACCCAAACTTTTGTGGAATATAACGACATAGCTATAGCCTATAGGTTCCTTTCGTATCCTCTGTCAACATGAAATCGTTAGGTTAAATACATTTTTCATATGAAAAAATTGGTCGTCTTTCAACACTGAACCCAAACTAGTTGTCGTGTTGTTTTTGATCTTAGGTAAAAGAGAGAGAGAGAGAGAGAGAGAGAGAGAGAGAAAGATTATGGATAAATACATAATTGAATATGATGTAGAATTGTAGATGGATTGAGAAAGAGAGCATTTGGTATTTACCAAGGTCGCTTTCATAATGAATTTTCGTCATTATCTCACATTACCCAAATTCGAGCATTTGGTCTTCCATTTAAGACCAAATCTATGCTACGATATGTTGAAAAGACGGAGCACATACACCAAAAAACCTCAAAAACACAAAACTTTTTTTATTTGTCACCTAATGTGGTTGTTATAAAGCAAATTGATCTTGATGATTATGATGATACAAATATGTATTCATGAAGGTCAATCTACAATAATGTGAAGGAGAGAATCAAAAAAATCCTCAGCTCTGGTGATAAGGAATCATTACCGTATTGTTAAATTTTGGTTGAGTCTTGGAGATTGATTAAAGTTATGATGATTCAACTGGATTTTGCTTGTTTCCCGCTATCTGTAGTACCGGGCTGCTGTTTTAACTGGAAAATACCACTTAGTCCGCGTGCCTTAGAAAGTTGTTCAAGCTCCTCTAGCTTGCTCTTGAGATCTACAACTTGCTTTTCCAGTTCTTCATCTTTTAGTCTTAACTCCTGTAAAACCAAGACATTCACAACTCTCAACCTAAATTAACTGTTATTTCTTTGAACAAACTCACAAGTTTGCTCGGTCTCTAAACTACTAAAATCCTATATTGTAAGGCTGTCACCACGGATACCAAGTTAATAGGATCAAACATCGAAGATCTATGGCACAACATGTAAACATTTTTATAAACCTTCTTTATGTAAGTCAGAAATCCCAAAAGCTTTGAGAAATAAAAACCAATTCTACATGCTGCAGTTTTGGAAGTGTAGTGTTTGACATCTGAAAACGCTACTACCATTTTCTTAAATCATTTATCTATGCGAGCTGTACATTTAAAATTCTCCCTGAGCATGTCCATTTGCGCTAGTTCAATGCATATATACGCAACCCACTCTCATTTGATGTACTAACTGATAGTATGTAACAAAGATAAATCCTGAACAGCACATGGGAATGAGGCAAAAATTATATACCAAAAACTGTTCTTTCGTACCTCTAGTTCTTGCTTACGTGCTTCCTCTTTTCTTGCTTCTGACCGAGAACTTCTCTGCACCTCAAAAACAACAACAGCTCCTCCGACCTGCTCATATAATTGATCAGTTCTACAGAACAACATAGAATTGCATACAAGAATGACCCTTACGACCAGCTATCGTTTTAATTTATATGATGTTGACACCATCTTCCACTTGAACCTAAGCGAGATCCACCAAATCAATACGGAACATATGGAAGAAACCAAAAAACACTTACTTAACTTACTAGCATAAATTTGTGCAATCAAACAAACAAGAGCAAGAAACTATAGATCGTATGGCACATTTCCCTCAAATTTAGTATTTTGTATTATAAATACATAAGTTTGCTCTCCGAAGCCAAGTTAGATACTGAATTTTGAACATACACATACAGGTAGCCGAGGCTACACTGAGAGTCTACCAGGATGGCATCACAAGCAATTCAGTAGAAGCAAATCATTTCTCAATTATCCCAGAAAAGAGTTCTATCCATAAGCTTTTAGTTTTTTTTCCATGTTTTTGCTTCACCTAAACATCTTGACAAGGTGAAAAGATCCAGTTCCTCAAGGCCACAATACTCGTTTTTACAAAAAACCATTACCAACAGGTGAAAATGCAACTAACCATAGATGAGTTATAACGAGGCAATGAAGGCAATGCTTATCCAAAACAACACATCGAGTGCATAGCAATATATGAGAAAGAGGATAAAGAATGGTAAGTAAAAGAGTGTTACCCCAAAGAGAAAGAGCTCTCCAATGAGGTCTACAGCAGCTTTAACAGCCTTTTCCTCGTTCAAAGGACGAATCTCTACATCAGTGGCATGATTATATATCCGTCTTTGAATTTGCGTCGTGATTCGATGGTTTCTCTATAAGACATTTTAAACAACACATCAATTCCAATATCAATCAACCTAACCACGCCTGTTATGCAACAAATCCTAGATTCAGGAAGTTCCAAGAACTCAGGAGATATCATTATCAAAATCGAAACGCGATAGGAAACAAAACTTTAGAAAACCGAAATGGAAAAAAAAAAAGGGACGGAGAGAGAAAGAGATGAAGAGGGACTCCAAATCACCTGAGCGAAGTTGATGATAAATTGACGAAACTTGGGATGAACCTCAGCTTGGTGCTTGAGCTGACTAGCTAAGGGCTTACTTATGGTTTTGACCGCAAGTGTGCCCAGTTTCATCACAGGCAACACCATTTTCCTTCCGATAAAAGAATCTCAGTTGACTCGGGAAGAGCAAATGCAAGGGATCTGGAACTAAGCTCAATGATCACACAATCACAAGACCACAGAAGTCTCCGCCTAATATTCGTAAGAGGTGTGATGAAATGAGGTTTTTCCGAATTTTGCAGATCGGATTGATGAAGCCAAGAAGAAAGAGAGCTCTCTGTAAAAAGAAGAAGGAACCTGAGAGTCGTATCGCTCGTCGTGTATCAGCTTTATTTTATTTATGCAATGGGCCCCTCTCTTTCTATTTACTTCTTTGACAAGTCCGATTTTATTTAATCAACGTTGACGCCAAATGTCTTCGTCTATGTGATAATAATGTTTTTCAAACACCCCAAACATGTATTGCTGCTATTTAGGAGACTTAGTATGTGATGTTTCTCAACTACCAAACTCCTGTTGCTATTAACTTTGTCAGAGCCACTGTATGTGCAAGAAAGAAGATTCCACAGCCGATAAGATTGGAGGTCTATTTATCAGGACTTGGAAGTTTGAAGTCAATGTGTTAATGGGATCACACAGCCCAAAAGAATTAGACTTCAATCAATATTAAGTCCTAACCAGAGAACCAAAATTTGTTGTTATATTGGATAAGAGAAGAAAAGAAGAGAAACAACTTTATGTAAAATATGAGAAGTTCTGTTTCACCACAAACATAACAAAGTAACATCAAAATAGCGTTCTCTAAGATTTCCATAGCGTGTGTTTAGGTCAAGAAGACGAGAACGAATAGGATGATGAACAAGACGAGCAAGAAACATATCATCATCATCTGACCTTTTGCTCCAGCTTTCTTCATCACCATTCCCACTTTTTTCTGTCACAATACCAATTTCATTCTTTTACTTTTCCACTTTCTCTACATTTACTTCAATACTGCAACAAGGTTTTTAAGGGTTACCTGAACAAACTCAAGCCGGTTCTTTGTACTGTCCATCTCCGTATCCAATTCATCTATTATTCTCTCCTGAAACACCCAATAAAACAAAAACTAGATATTTCTGATCTCTACTGGTATTGCTATTTGTTAAGAATCCTTTCTATATAACTTACCTGTGCAACGAGTTCATCGTGTATAGTGAGCCCCACTCCTCCAATTCTCTGTACACTTTTACTGAGCTCATCCAATTCTTCATCTTGTTGCCTGAAGTGGCATAAATATGTCAAGTTATGGCACTACTCTATTTGAACGAAACTATGCTACAATCTTCAGTCTAAAATCATTGTACACTCAAGCAAAGAAAAAACTGCAAAAAGATGTAGAAACACTGAAAGAGTAGTACTTTATCAACAGCATTTGCCTATCTGATTCTGACTGTACAAAACCTCCATCATCTCTCCCTCCATACTGGTCGTATCTATTTGCTTCACTCGAGTTTGGCATTCTCATTAGTTCCCGGCGCACTTCACTTGCATGACCAGCTCCAGAACTAACCTTTCCAGCTAGAACAGCAGACTTCACATTCCGTACCTATAAAAAGTATTGTAATTGAGTCAACAACCAACAAGTTATGCCACCCTGCAAGCAGTATTCTTTACAAACTTCGAGACATACCTGTGTCCTAGCATTACTAGTCCATCTCCTCCGTTTTTCAAGCTCAGATTCATCAATGCCATACAATGAAGGATCTTTTGATGCAACAGTAATCGCTTTGTCCAGCTCATCTACCTTCCTATCAGTAAGGACAGCTTCAATAGCCATGAAAGAACTCTAATCTGAACAGTGAAATTTTACGTATTCTATTGTATTTCTACACAAATGGATAACTGAGCAATTGAAATCAATTAGCGGACGATATCAGGGCCTATACATTCTACAAAATCAGCCAATTTTCAGCACCCATCATCCCGGTCAACAATTAAAACAAACTAACAGAATCCATAGTCAAACTCAAACAGATACTAATATATCCGTGACGAAATACGAGTACCTGCCACTCAATGCTTCCACAAGTAGCTATAAGCTCCTTGGACACATGCGCTTGGTCTCCCATGTTGGGAGAGATACGCTCCCATTTGTGGAATGTAGATTGCAACTTATCAATCTAACAAAGCATTCATGACCAGAGGCCATCATTAATCAGTGTCCGTATAGCTAACAAAACATCACTTAAAAATCCAAAGTGGTATCTTAGGACATCCTGAAAAACTTACAGAATCCTGGGTCTCTTCTTTAACAATGTAAAATGGATCTTGCGCTGAAGACATCCCCGGAATCTGATATTTTTTTGCTACCCTAGACACCAAGAAAACACAGCTGATTTAAGTAATATAATCAAGTTCCTAATCATATTCCCAAAGGATGAAGAATACAGTTTTAAGTGAAAACGACGGAGATTTCAATTTCAACTCATTAAGAAATAAGCAAGGACGGTTATACAATTGCACAATTAGAGTCTCTCAGTCATAACGATCACCTCAGCGAAACAGTTAGATCCCGACAAATTCCAAATAAATCCTGGCTAATCCAAGATCAAAATTTCTACTAAGGAACGGGAAAATTTTTTATCAATAGGTGGTAAGATCGACACAGAACTTCGAGAAAGGCAGAAAACTTGCTTTTAGAAATGATAACGACAGAGATCAATACGAAAGCACAAACTGTTTAAAAGGAAATTTGTACCTGGGAGTGATTAATCGAAACGCGACGGTTGATTAGATCGAGGAAGACAAACAAACGACGGTGAAGTAAAAGAATTCCGGCGTGAAGGCTCGTCTCTTACAGAGCAAAACTCATACCCCACCTGCGGTTGGTTCAGAGATTTGCTGGAGGAGGATCGCTGGAAGCTTCATTTTGGACTAAATTTAAGAAGCCTTACAAAAGCCCAATAACAAACCCATAGAGCCTTTTTATTGTTTCACTGATCAAAAGGTTTAAGAACGGACTTTCATGCTTTTTGTAAAGACAAAATATTTATACTACTATAATTGAATATTTCTCCGATAAATGAAATTGTTTAACCACAAAAGGGGTAATGGATTGTTGGGGTTTGCTCAACATTCTCGGCCTATTAACAGATATACTAAGATAGGTCTAATATTTAAGATTTGGATCAATAAATTACCTTATTATCTTAGTTTATTTGTGTTTTAACGAGTCTGCCAGTAGGCCCAGATACAAGGTATCACCGATCTAAGGCGTGCACGCGCCCAACACGTGCAGAGGATAAAAGGTACAACATTCTCTAATAAAAGGGGAGGTGAATCGTCAGTATGGGGGAGCTCTTTCTACAGTAACTTTCACCTAGATAAATCTTAGTACTTAGAGCTCGTTACATTGACATAACGAGCCCGTCCTCGTCACTTTTCTGCCGCGTCATTCTTAATCACTTAATAAAACGAGAACTTTTAACCTTCCTAATTAATCAATCTTCCGTGTTAAATCCAACACAAATAATTAACGCTAGAAGGAAGAGAAAAAGATTTATAACGCACAAGTGACTAAAATGACCGACCAAAACCCAGTGGCATGGATTAAAAAGATCCTTCTCGGGCAAAAAAAGGGACCACCGGCCCCAAAAGATTCACCGTTTACGCCAAAAACTGCTCAATAAACCAAAACTTTGGTAGGAACCAAGCAAGACACGCTCGGCGTGGCTATCAATAAGCCGACCTCAACTAATAATGACAAAACGCTAAGCGCCAAAACAGGTTCAATGTGTAGCGACTCGCTCTTCGTTATGATGGAGTGAATGGAGAAAGCAACGGACAGATCTGAACAAACTTCTGAAATACTTGCCCAGCTGCGAGCCGAGCTCAATGAAGATATCATTACTAGTAGACGCCCATAAATTAATCGCACGGCGAATCTGTCCCTGCCTCGGCTACAAAGATAACTATTCAATAGTTCATCTGAACCTCGTCAAATCAGAAGCCAAATGGGCTCTTCTGCGTCACCACCACTTCCAACGACTGAATTTGACAAGCCGAGGGATGTTGAAATATGAGCATTAAGGACCGAGGTGGGCAACATGATGTCCCAGATGCGTCGATCTCAAAGTTCCGCACCGGAAATAGTGCGCATACTCTTCGAAACACAAAACACGCCTTTCAACAAGCAACTTTCTGGCACCCCGTTCCGCCCTGACGTGAAAGTCAAATGCCTGACTTTCGATGGAAAGTCCGACCCCAGAAAATTTCTAAAGGCATTCAACCTTGCCATGGGAAGGACAAAGTTCCCCCCGGAAGAAAGTAACGCAGGGTATTGCTAGCTATTCATCGAAAACTTAACCGATGACGCCATGGAATAGTTTGATCAATATTCCATCAACAGCTTTCAGCAACTCGCCAAGACCTTCCTCAGGCATTATTCAGTGTTCATGCAGAGAAATGCTTCGACAGCCGATCTCCAAGCCATAGTACAAGGACCAAAGGAGTCTCTTTGCTCCTTCCTCCGACGGTTTCGAGAGGTAGTATCACGAATAACAATAATCGATGACACTGTCATCAACATGTTACAAAAGGCCCTCTACTGAGACTCATAGCTCATAACTGATTTCAGGTTACGCCGACCACTATCCTTAAAAGATGCCTTGCACCTAGGAGCTTTGTTCGCGGAAATAAAATTGGATAGAGCCGCCAAATTGAGGAGGTATAATAGTCAATATGTGATCAAGGAGGAAGCCAAAGAATCGATGTGCGAAGAATACCATGAACTACGCCAACACTATGACAGAGGGTACAAAAACAATAAAGGAAAACAAGCTTCCAAGTGCGCAGTTGATACCACTGACAACAGATCCCAACGCGCCTGGGTCTCAACTAACAAGTGGTACGTAAACGCGTCACGAGACAAACAGTCTTATTGTGATTACCAATAATATACCGGCCATGCAACTTCCCAGTGTTTCCGCCTGAAAGAGTTGCTACTGGCAAAATTCGAGAGAGGAGAAGTAAGTTGGCATATCCCAAATGCACGCATAGAGACCGCATGTGATCGAGAAATTAAAAATTTTGAGGCCGCAGTAAAACCGCAATAAATGACGATGAGCCACCACAAAAACATGTGGACCACGAAGAACTTCCACCACCACCTCCTCAGACAATGTTCATGATAATGGGAAGTTTGAAGGAAGGCAATGATTCCATGCGAGCGATTAAAATTACGAGTGTGAGGTCGAATCAATAAGGTCAAAGGCCGAGGCAAAATATGGTTCCTCCAGTGTCGCCCTCGTACGGAACACACCACCAACTAAAGTCATAACACCCACATGATGACCCTGTGGTCGTCAAAATCCGTGTTGCATATTGTGACGTCACGCGCGTCCTCATCGATACAGGAAGCACGGTGGACCTGATCTTTAAATAAGCGCTAGACAAACTTGCAATCTCGAACGCAGAGATGGAATTTACGGAGTAGGCTCGGCCATTAACTGGGTTCGACGGAAACTTGATGCTAACTACCGCACCGTAAAATTGCCAATCATCCTCGCCGGCACAAACAGTTGGGTTAAGTTCCTTGTCGCCGACAGACCGACCATCTATAATATTATTCCTGGTATGCCCTAGATTCATACTATGAAGGCCGTCGTCTCGACTTACCACCAGTGCGTGAAATTCCCAACCGATCGGGGGATTTTTACACTCCACAAGAACCAAGGATGGCTAGAACGTGTTTTATCACCGAGCACAATCTTAGAAAATCAGCTAGGCAGTCATGCATTATAGCCAATGAAGCAACCTCATGCAATCTCCCACATAATATCTTACTAGATAACCCAAAAAGAGAAATGACGGAGCTAATTGGCCTAGACGCGGACAAGCCGGACCGCTGCGTCAAAATCGGCTAGGAATTATCTACAGCCTTATGAGACGAGCTCATTGCTTTTCTAAAATAAAGTCTTTCAACATTTGTGTGGTGCACAGGGGACATGCCTGGGATAGACCCAAAAATTATCAATCACGAGCTCAATATTGACCCAACAAACAAACTAGTCAAGCAAAAGCGGCGAAAGCTCGGACCTGAGCGCACTCACGCAGTAAACGACGAGGTCGAGCGTCTGATCGAAGTCGGGTTCATAACTAAAGTCAAGTATCCAGAATGGCTGGCCAACCTGTCATCTTCAAGAAGAAGAATGGTAACTGACGGGTTTGCACGGATTTCACCGATCTCAACAACGCTGACCCGAAAGACATCTTTCCACTCCCACACATTGATCGGCTCGTTGAATCAACCGCAAGAAACGAGTTAATGTCTTTCATGGATGCATTCTCTGGATACAATCAGATAAAAATGAATGCGGCCGACTAGAAAAAACTGCTTTCGTTACTGACTGCGACCTATCAAAGACTTGTCAATAAAATGTTCACGGGGAAACTTGGACAAACAATGGAAATTTATATGCATGAAATGCTCGTCAAATCCTTGAAAGTCGAATCTCACGTTGCCAACCTTAAAAACTATTTTAAGGTGCTTAACACTTATCAAATGAAGCTCAATCCATCCAAGTGCACTTTTGGCGTGACATCTGGGGAGTTCCTCGATTATAGCATGACTCAAAGAGGAATGGAAGCCAACCCAATGTAGATAATCGTGGTACTTGACATGCCGTCCCCAAAAAACACGCGAGTTAAATGGGCTATCGAACTGAGCGAGTACGATATCGAGTACAAGAGACGTACAAGCGCCAAATCTCAGGTCTTGGCAGATTTAATCATCAAATTGTCCCGGACACCACAAAATGACCTTCCACCAGAGCAAACAAATAGATGAACTTTGTACGCCAACGGTTCAATGTCTCGCCACGGCTCGGGGGTCGGAATCCTGTTCGAATATTCGACAGGAGAGATACTAGAACAGTCCTTCCGGCTTGCCTTCTGAGAGTCGAACAATGAGGCCGAATACAAGGCTCCTCTCGCTGAGCTACGTTTCCCAAAAGTACTTGGCGCACAACACATCATTGCCTTATTGGATTCGCAGCTCGTCGTCAACCAACACAATGGAGAGTACGTGGCCAAATGCGAGCGTATTGCTGCAAACCTGAAAGTGGTCCACGAGCTAGCCAAAGAATTCTCCACGTTTGAGCTCGTCAAAATTCTCCGCAAAGATAACACTTCGGCCGACGCACTAGCAGCCCTAGCTTCCACGTCAGACCCAACATAGCGCCGAGTTATCCCTGTTGAATGCATCGAGTACCCAAGTATCAAGCTCACAAAGGGACAATGTTTCGTCATTGACAAAGCTAAGGAAGAAGAATCTGGGGACTTGCAGAATAACAAAAGTGCGGACGATAAAGACTGGAGGAATGAAATCAATGCCTATGCCACGGATGGCGAAGCACCCCCGGATAGATGGGACACACAGAGACTCAAAGCCAAGAGTGCCTCTTATACGGAAATGGGTTATATCCTATATAGAAGAATGACAAACGGAGTCCTACTCAATTGCATCAACGGCAAAGAAACCCAGCGCATCATGGCTGAAGTCCACGAGGGCACCTGCGGGAATCATTCCAGAAGACGAATTCTTGTAACAAAAACTTCGAAGCCTGGAATACTACTGGCCAACCATGATAGCCCGACTGTGAAAAATACGCCAAGTCATGCGAAAAATGCCAAAGACACGCACGACTCATACATGCACCAGCCGAAGAACTCACCTCGTCAGCGATGCCTTACCCATTCATGAAAAATTATTTCACCAAATGGGTCGAGACAGATTCTTTCGCCAAGATGTAGGACAATAATGTACAAAGATTACCTTACGAAATCGTCACAGACAACGGCTCGTAGTTCACCTTGTCCAAATTTGAAGCATTTTGTGCACGCTGGAAAATCTGACTCAATATGAGCACCCCGCGGAATCAACAGGAAAATGGGCAGGCCGAGGCCACAAATAAGATAATAATGAAAGGCATTAAAAATTGCCTCGACGCAAATAAAAGATGATGGTTTGAAAAACTCGATGGCGTCTTATGGTCGCACCGCACAACACCGAGAAGGACAACCGGCCGAACACCTTTCTCTTTGTCGCATGACATTGAAGCAATGGTTCTAGCAGAGGTGAACTTGGAAAGTATCCTCCGACAGATGTTTACGCTTCAACGAAAAGCTTAACCAAGAAAAGATCTATGGCTGCCTCGACGACCTCGAAGAAATTCGTGATGCAGCACGCCTAAGAGTTCAACAACACCAGCAACAAGTGTCCAAGTACTACAACCGGAGGGTCAAACACCAAAGGTTCATCAAAAGGCGATCACGTCATCCGCCAAGTGTTTCAAAGCAAAGCTAAACCAAACGCTGGGAAACTTGGAGCCAACTGTGTAGGCCCGTATATCATTTCCAAAGTTGTAAAGCCTGGAGTCTACGAACTTATGACAATGACCAGGGATATGGTGCTGAGAAGCTGGAACGCGAGCAACCTTTAGCATTTATACTAACTGAAAACCAGCGACGTCGTCGACACCAAGTCTCTCCCATCTCTGTACATATGCATTTTCTTCAATAATTACTGACGACGACGCCATAACCAGAGCGTTCCTCGGTGAATATCCTGGTTTTAAATGATGTCATGAATTTGTAACTAAGAACTACGTCTGGCTTGATCCCTTCATAGGGTACATAGGCAACCTTCGGGTGTGGCTAAAATACAAAAAAAAAAATCTTTTTCTCACCAAGCAATACTTACCTCTCCTCAGTAAAATTTTTTCCTTGAAATAACAAGTTCGCCAAACTAGAAGTTAAGCCGAGTGCTTCCTTCGGCTATACAGGGTAAACTGGACCATAACTCCGTTCCTAGAAAGCCTAAGTTAAAGCCGAGCTTACCAGTCACAAGACGCACCACTGGATAAGCTGAACCGTAACTATGCACCTATTAAGCCTAAAAGTTGAGCACGACACTCGCTTCATCACCTGGGATAAGTCAGGCACTGAGCCCGCCCTATTAAAAGTACCGAGCAACACAATGAATAATGAAAATTTTATTTCATTTAAACGCCTAATAATGTACATGGTTCAAAGAACAACCGCGCCCAAAATTCACAAAAATACAAACGGTGAATGACAACAGTCTAAACAAAAGACCGAGCAATAAAAAAAAAGAAACAACCACATGTTCTACGCAATATTCTCCCATACCTCCCCCTCCTCGGCATTACGAGGCACTTCACTCTCTTCATCTTGTTGAGGCTCACCAACACAGAGGCGTCGTGCGGCTTCACACAATAACTCCAGACCACCAAGCACGTCATCATCATCAGGAGCAACGAAAGGATGGACATCTTCGTCTTGAAGCTCAGGAAATTGAATAGCCGATGCTTGGGCCTCATTATCCACCGAGTCTTTGCTCAGCTTTTCTAAAACAGCCCTCGGCACGACAACACCCAGCTTCCCTTGCATAAACTTAACGCAGCTGAGAGTCCCCGATGCCTGACACTGTAGAAGACGAGGCGTATCTTTTTCCCCCACGGCACACATGTCTTCCCAAATACACAGTAACTTAGCGTTAAAAAGCTCCCGCTGTTCCGCGTGATGAGCACTTTTGGTGACCACCTTCTCACGAGCCTGACATATTGCTTTATCAAATTGATCGAAGGCAGAATGGAACATACGACAGTTCGTCTCGGCCTCGTTCTCCAGTCTGCACACCTGAGCACGCAACTGCTCTACTTCCTCGGCAAGGGCAGACTTTTGTTGCATCAGAATACCTAACTTACGGAAGCCATCGAGCACTTGGTTCTCGATAGTACGACACCTCTTTTTGTACTCACCCAGCTTAAGCATCAAACCATCATTTTCGTGGATTGAAACGTGATCCTCGTATCGTTCACCAATGAGGTTAAGGTTACAAAAAACATACACAACACAACAGTCAGAAATGAACGAGGACAAAATAAACACTCCACGAAAATGCCAATGACATAACTACGCCAATAGAGTAGTAGTTTCAATGACGAGGTCCCCCTCAAGCATAGTCTCCGGCTTCAGCATCGCGCTCATTGAACCTTTAGTTTTGTAAAGAAGTTTCCCGCTCATGTCGTGTTCAACACCAAGAGGCTTTATCCCTCGATACTTAAACGAAATGTCATAGTTGGGCGTGCCCCTCTTCATCGAGATCTCCTCAGCCCACGACATCTTCCTCGTACGAGCACAGGAAAATTCACCCCCGTCCTTGAAGGGCTGTTTAGAACTCTTCCTCTGCAAGGTGATGTCCCCCTCGTCCTGAGCCGAAGTAGGTGTTGAACGTCGAGGAGTGTTCGAAGCTGAAGGCCTTGGTGAAGGAACAACCGAGGTATCGCTAGGATCCGCTAAACCTGCCTCGGTTTTGTTCACAGCCTCGTCATGATGCATACCTTCTTTGTTGTCATCCTGGTGCACTATAGCATAGAGTTGTTCCAGTTCATGATCATCAGGACCTAGCATGGCCATTGACTCTGCAAAAATCGCCCTGTAACTCTGCGGCGGACCACACCTTGCCATTTTTGCCCGTGAAGCGGCAAAATTCCCAAAGATTTCAAAAAAAAAAGCTGAGGATGGCTACGACACATACCTTCTCGTACTCTTTTAAGATTTTCCTAACTTTTGGAGTATGGACATTTGGCCATCGAGCACAGCTGAGCTGCTTAATCCTTCGCACGTCGTCAAAGAAATTTGGGGGGTAATCTGTTATTCCTGGAGGATAAGGAGCTGCATAAGAAATAATGAGTTAGAAGCAAAAATAAAAGACGAGGCTCGTAAGGAGCATTAGAGTTGCTATCGGGCTTGGCATTCGAGACAATCCAATAGTAATGCCAAGGATTAATAACCAAGGCGTTATCTATCCGCACAAAGAAATAATGATCCTTCCAGCCCTTTATCTTGCAAGGAAAGCTGTTCGCTATCCCAAAGTCATTTTTCACCGAAACGTAAAATGTACCGTCCTTCTTTGGGTTCATAGACAAACTCGTAACTTCCTCAAAAAACTGGGTTGTCACATTCACTCCATTCTCCGTCCCCAAAATCAAGTATGCCATCATAATCTTTAGCGACACCGGGGCCAACTGCGTGAAGGCAATATGTCGATGAGGAGCTGAGGCAACGGAAATTGCATATTGTAGTCCTTGAAGAAATATTCGTGCAAGCACATGTAACCATTAGGTGGCAACCATGGCCTCTGAGAAGGACTAGGAATCCGAAAACAAATTGAAAGAGTGATGTGGCACTTGTTGATGATCCTCTGAAGCGGCTGCCTGGTGGTCTTGGAAAGAGGCCAATTCAACGACCTCAACCAGACCCGAACCCATTTGCGTGTGTCACTCTGAGTCGGCCCGATTTCCTCCGAGGCGACTGACTCGACATCAGAAGGATCGCCCTCGACACCTTCTATCTCAGGACCCACATCCCTCAATGGCTCGAAGTCATCACCCAACGAAGAATCCTCCTCGTCATTTCCAACCACTGCCTCGGCACGGCTAACTTGCCCCAAAGTCACGGGTCAACATTGGCCTCGTCATCTCTCTGCCCAACAACTGCCTTTTCATTTGTATGTGTCACGATGGCCTCGTCATCTCCTTGTAGATTGTCGATTTTGTCATTTGTCTGCTCAATAACGGCCTTGTCATCACTCCGAGTATTGGCCTCGTCATTTGGCTGCATAACGAAGGGCTAATCACTTCTCGATCCACCAACGATATCAACTATTAAATCCTCATCCTCGTCAAGTAAAAAATTTGCCTCATCATCCCTCGCAGAGATCTCAGCCTCAACATCTAGAGACCTTAAATTGGCCTCGTCACCCACAGCCAAATCGACCGCGGCATCGTCGACTGTTTGAAGACGGGTCGAATCGGGACTTGAAATGCTCGACTCCGAGCCGCCCCGCGTCAAAACATCATCGGAAAGTTTAAGGGGCGCACGCGCCCAGCGCATGCTGAAGATAAACGGTATGACATTTATATAATATAATTGTTTTATATATATTTGAGCCACTAGCATTTAGCCAATTAATTGTATTTAATCCTATTGTTGACTAATATAATTAAACTTTACTGTTTGAATTCTATGATATCTAATTTATCAACTTTAAAAAAAAATTTTAATCAAAATAATTTGTTCGGGTTTAAACCAAAAAACCCGAAACTGACTAAAATCCAATCTGACCCGATCTAATCCCTACAAGAAAAAAATTATATTGAGACGTAATATTTTATCACAATAATGCATATTCGTCACATATTCTTATAAATTTGTGACGGTTAGTAAATAGTTGCAATACAAACGTTGCAAATATATATTCGTAACAAAAACATCACAATACTGGTAATGGAAAAAATATAGTAACAATTTCGTCACAAATTGTTACGAAACAGAGTCACAATAATTTTTTTTAAAACGTAACGAATAAATTTTGNTACGAAACAGAGTCACAATAATTTTTTTTAAAACGTAACGAATAAATTTTGTAATAAAAATGTATATAAAACGTCACAAATTATTACAAATATTATTAGTTACAATACAATCGTTACAATAGCTCCAATTTTTTGTAGTGAATATAGATTCGGATTTAATTTGATAATTAAATTATTTTACCGAATAACTCGTAACCCGAATAATCTGAACCGAACCTAATCTGACACTCGAATTGGACAGGGTTGATCATTTTGTTTTGTTTAATTAACTTTTATTTGCTGATTATTTTTTGCTAACTAGAAAAAGTTTTGTTTAGGGCTTGAATATAGATCATACAAGTCACTTAAAAAAAATTTTGGCAGTTAAATTTCAAGAATAACCAATTGAATAGTTCTTCGTATTCTTTTTCATTTAACTAATGTTATAGGATACTAAAATATTTTTTGTCCACGAATAAATCGACAAATCGTAATTTATAATCAAAACTTGTTTTTTTGCATCTTATATATTCTCAATTTTATAAATCTTAGTTGTTCCTCAATTTTGTCAACAAATAAACTTCTTTTGGTGGCATCGCGCAATTCAGATTCTTGGATTCATTATTGCCGGTATAACAGTTATTTCTTCACTTGTGAGGTATACTTATTCGTTATAGGAAGTTTTACCATCAACTTAGATTTCGTGTAGTATCTGGTGGTTTGATTTTTAGATTTGGAGTTATCGATTATCGAGTCTAACTTTTTAGGAGTCATAATCTAGTTTTTTCTAGGTTTTATATTTTAGCTTCCTTATATTGAGTTTTGTCTCCGAAAAATTTGTATTGCACACCATTTTAGTATACTTCAGACGATCAAAAAATCTCAAAAACTTTTTAAACCTCTAAAAATCTCATGTTGGACGGACACGACTTGCTCTAAAAATATTTGATGGGACCATTACAATTGACCAGTTAAATTTTCATTTCAGCATTTGGTGGCAAGATTACAATTGAAAAGAACTGAGAAGGTTAACGGTGACGTGGCTTAAAATGAGACATTATAGTAATATTAAATATGGAAGAAATGGAGGACATGAGTTTATGAAGAAATGGACGTCATCGATTGTTCTATTAAAGATAAACCACTAATGTAAAGTTGGTGACGCGGTGTTAACATATACCAACTTTGACACCGTCCATCGTACGACGATATATGGTTCTCTCTAGAGATCTTCTCGGTTGTTTCTTTCTTGCGTGTATTAATAATAATTGTAGGCAACAAAACTCACTTTACGCGGAAAATTCCGAGTGCCAAATAATATGACAATGGACGTCAAAAAGAAAGTATGACAATGATGTCAAACTTACTTCATTTTTTACTATTATTTTTTAATCTTTTGGAAGAATGATTCAACACGAGTTTAAATAACTTCCCTTATATTTGATCACGTGATACATTTCATAATACTACTTTCATCCAAACAGGGCACTGCAAAAATTGAAGTGCATTATTCTGATACGATAGCATTACATCAAAAAAACTAAATTTGGATTTTTGACCACTCAGAATGTTTAGGTCCTAGAGTGTCATGTATAATTTCCACCATTTATCAAAATTTTATATTTTAAAGTTCAATATTAAAACGGAAAATATCAAAAAATTCAGATTAGGTTTTTATATATTTTCTATTTTCTACAACATTATACGCTCATGTATTCTTATTTTCCAATAGATCTGTGATGATCTTTTTTATATAAAAAATATTCTTATAGATTTTGCGGCTTTAAATTTTCAATGGAATGTGAAGTTGCCATCGTTTTCTAATTTTTGTTGGTATATGCATTAGAAATTCCAAAATAAATTTATTTTTATAAAACTGTTTCATACCAAACTATCAAAAAATTTTATAATTAATATCAAAAGAAAAAGATTTAAAAAACTGCTATATAGTCCCGTGATTCCATTTTGCTGGTCGGTCGGTCGAGATCCAAATAAGCATCCACTCTGTGTGGTGCATGTGAGGGTGCTTCTAAGTATATAATAATAATATACAACCGTCTTCCACGACATAACAAAATTTAATAAAATCTATTCTCCTTCGTTATTTTATCCATATAAAAAACAGTTAAACACAGTAATCCAACACGTATCGAAGTAACATGTAAATCGTGCTAAAATTTAGATAGAATAAGTGAGTGGGACAAAAACGTCAGCGTGGGACAAAGTGACGTAACAACAGCATCACCCATAGCTTATAATGACGCACATCCTTACGTTGCCATCGTTGACGCTAGACTTTCCTCTATATGTATTTATGACACAACCTTCACTTTCCTAATTAGTATCATTTACAACATCTTCGAAAATGCAAGGAACCATGTCTTGTATGAGACAATACAATATGATTCCAGCCGCGGAATCTCTACGGTCGCTACAGCTTAAAACCGAGGGACAAAGCGAGAGCGTTCGGACAGTTGTGGAAGAGAACGCAGTGATTGTGATTGGTCGTAGAGGTTGCTGTATGTGTCATGTGGTTAATAGGTTACTTCTTGGACTTGGAGTGAATCCGGCGGTTCTAGAAATCGATGAAAAGAGGGAAGAGGAAGTTATGAGTGAGTTACAGAGATTTGGCGGCGGAGAAACGGTGAAGTTACCGGCGGTTTATGTTGGAGGGAAATTGTTTGGAGGGTTAGATAGAGTTATGGCTACTCATATCTCCGGTGATTTAATTCCAATTCTTAAGGAGGTTGGGGCTCTTTGGTTGTAATTATATTCTTTTTACTTAATTGTCTATTTGTTGAATCTTAATCGGTGGTATGCTTGTTGATCGGTTTGGTTCTACAATTGGATGTTTTATTATATGTGTATGTATATTGCAGAAATAAAAACAATGTTTAGATCGTAAGTGGTACTTATTCAGTTTGATATATTGGTCTTTAACTCATTGTTTTCATATAGGTCTCTGCTTAATTTAAGAGATAAACGGATCATTCATCCATGGAAGCTAGCTACTCCAAGTACCATTGTTAATATATATATAGATGATGAGTTAACGACACATGTCATACGCTAGAATATAACTTTTTTTGCAATGCTTAACTTAAAGATTACAGTTTATGTACATTATAATTTGAAACCTATTTATCCATTGTAAAAATCAATATAAACAAAATAGCTGCTCAACCAAAACAAAAATAAAAACAGAGCAACTACTCAAAACATTGCTAATTAGCTAAACAAATGGAAATTTATCATCAATTCGGTAGTCTTATGACTTATTGGATAGCCGTAAGAAAATTGACATTACAAGTTATAATTTAGTATCACTATATCAATATTAGATTGTAAACAATCTTTAGAAGATATGTTGCATGTAAACAGAATAGGAGAAAACCTTCGGAAAAAACTAATATAGAGAGAAAAATTTGTAAAATATGTAATTATCTTTTTATCTAATATAATTGAAAGAATGAGAACTACCACACAAGATATTGAAAGAAATGAATTGCCATTAGTCTATCTCCATTCCAATGAGTACTCATTATAGGGTTAATTTGCCAAATGACAATAGATAAGTTGTAAATTGACATAATGACAATCATAATCAAAAATTTAGCATTCTAACTTTGGTTTCCTTAAAAGCCCCTAAAGGAATATTGTGCAAGAAGAGAGATATATATATATATATATATATATATAATTATTTAGGTAACAGTATAATACAAATCATATACGATAATAAATTGTGTAAATTGATAATGTTTTGTTTGTACACATAACAAGTTGGATATATATATAAAACTGATAAAATTATGATGAATAAGAGAGGAAGGTTAGAGGAATAATAGGAGAAGGTTGTTGGCTATATAAAAGTAATGGAAAATTTACGGCGATAACTATAAATATATTGCAACAAATTTGAAGATAAACATACAACACAAACAAAAACGTGATAGTAATATTGTTAGCAATTCTTTTAAAATCGAAAATGAAAACTTTGACACAAACATATGCTATATAGATAGGGGCGAATCATCTGATATTTGCTAAGAGAACCTATAATTTTCCTATTTGTTATTTACCTAATTATGCAGTTATCTTTAGTCATATATTCAAATTTCCCTTCAATATACTCCTTACTAACTAGATCACTTAATCACAAAACCGCTTTGCCCATCTGGATTGTTCTTTTGTATATTTGTTACCATTTGTTTTTATGATTGCGTAATAACCTTCCGGAGTACTAACTCACTCCAAAATAATTGTATGGCAAGCTAGGATATATTCATAACTATTATTATCAGCACGATTATATCTAAGGTTTGCTGTCACAGGCTTAGCAAATATTACGAGGGTTGAACCTTTAACAAAAGAAGAAATATATAAATATTAGGAGACTTAACTACACTGATCACGGTCATAGATAGCTGTCACCGCGAATATTATTGCAAAAAGAATTGTACTAAAACAGTTAGCTAATCACGTAATCACCTCATGTTTCTCAAAAGCAAAACCCAATCTTTCATGGGAAAAAATATCGTATTACAGTAACCAATACGTGTCTCACTATTTTTGGTATTTTCAGAGCGTCACGAGAAGTTTTAAAAAGATTTTTATTTTTTCAACTCGTAGGTCCTTATAATTCAGTAATCACATTGGCTTGCTGCTACTATAAATACCCATATCACTATGTTTGCTTAGACTCAACTCACTGATTAGTAATCACCATGAATAACAATAAGCTATCAATCTCAATCTCATTCATCTCTTTGTTCCTTCTTGTATCGGCTTTTGCAGTAACAGCCACCAATGATGGGGAACCTGTCAAGGACACAAACGGAAAGCCTCTTAAGATAGAGACCAAATACTTCATCCAACCAGCTTCAGACAAGAACGGAGGTGGTCTTGTCCCAGCAAGCGTTGACTTAACCCATCTGTGTCCATTAGGTATTACCCAAACACTCCTTCCATTTCAACCAGGCCTACCTTGTACTATCTCCAGTCCATCCTCCTCTGAAGGCAATGATGTCTTGACAAACACCAACATAGCCATTACGTTCGATTCACCACTCTGGCTTTGTCCTTCTTCCAAGACATGGAAAGTCGATTTCTCATCCGATAAGAAGTACATAACAACTGGTGGTGACCCTAAAAGTGGAGAAAGCTTTTTCAGGATCGAGAAATATGGTAAAGAAGAAAACACATACAAGCTCGTTCGTTATGACAATGGCGAGGGCAAGAGTGTTGGATCCACTCCGAGCTTTTATGGTGGACCCATTCTTGTTCTTAATGATGATGATAGTGATGCGAATGCTTTCCCGATTAAGTTCCGTGAGGTCGAGACATCCAAGGGAAGTGTGTTTAAGAAATCGAGTTTAAGGATGTTCCCATTTGTCTAAGTTAAAGAAAGTCTTAAGAGACAGTGGTGTTTAATAAGTTTTACGTAAGGTTGTCTTATGATAAATAATGGGGTGTATCCTTTAATTAAATAATAATAATAATAATAATAATAATAATAATAATAATAATAATAATAATAATAATAATAAAAAAAAAAGATTGCAATCCTTATAAAATAAAAATGTGTCAAAAGAGAAACATTGAGTCATATGTTTATGTAATTGGTCATCTTGTTTGTCATGACTTATCGGTGGCTCCTGCTTTTTATCATCTTTCCATCACGATATTTTTCACGTGAATATTTAATCTTTCTCGTATCTTTAGTTGCACCCAAATATATTTCGCAAAGAATCGTAGCGAATTGATACAGCAAAAAACAAATTATCTTGGAATTGTTCGAACCGAATTTAGCACAAAGGACCAAACCGCAACTCTAATTAAAGATGAGGAAGACTGGGCAAGAATTCTTTAGAAATTTAGAGAGAAAGAGTATCACGCAAGTAATGGTCTTGACGATTTGCTCTTATTGCTCAATGTGTGCTTAAGAACCGATGATCATTTTGGGAGGATCTGCCCCTCTATTTATAGAATATAGAGGCGGTTACAAAATAGATTCAATAAAAGAAAATATACAATTCCTAAGATTTGGTCTTTATCCAGAAAATTCTAACTAGATTTTAGGAAATTTTCCATGTCGGAATAGGAAAATTTTCATTTCCTCGTTTGATGACGTGTCGTCCGACTTCCTTCAAGCTTTAGTGTGCTTATGATAAGGAATTCCTCCGAGTTGATTAGGAAATCCGAGTTGAGACTTCGATGATACTGCCGAGTGGAACACTTAGTGTGTTGTGCATGTTGTTTTCCGTGGACCGAAGTAAGATCTCGGATCCACCTCCAACAGTAATTAGTTCATGTTGTGTAGAAGCAAAAGGCAATCCTCCATGAGGAAGAAGATAGTATACAATAACTAATAGAGTTCAATGATGTTCCCCCTTCTCAGTTATAGAGTCTTGAAAGTAGTGATTTTTTTTGTCAACTTTACTCTTATAATTGGATTGACAAAGCCCGATCCATAACCAACCCCGTATTTTAAAATCCTCTTTTTCCTTCTTTTTGCATCTGGGAGGAATCGAAATCTGGTGTCTGAGGAAAGTTAAAGTAGTCACTATCACTGAGCCACACGTCCTCGACTCTTGAAAGTGGTGTTTAATAAGACTCTTCTTCAGTAATTTTGACAAAATAACTATGGCCCTTTTGCACATGGACCAATAATAAATGGAAAATAAAACATCAATTAAAATAGTCTATGAATTGATTAAAGTAAAAAAAGAAAAGCGTTTTTTTGTCAACACTAGCCACAACTAGCCGGCCATTAGCCAAGTTCTTACATAAAGTAGGTAGCAGGACTTGATCCTACGATGTGTAAGTGCGTCTGCTTTTAGTGGACTTACCACATGCCACTAGATTAAATGTCACCAGCAAAAAAGAAAAAAAAGCTTTATTACCTTTTATATCTTTTTGTCGACAACTTATGGGTAAAATCTAATCCATAATTCAATCTCAAACTTCTAACACTATTATAAAAAAAATAAACATTTAATTATTAGAAATAAACATTTAATTATTAGAAGAAGGAATTTCAAAAATGTCTTTTTTGACATGCCTATTTTCAAATTCTACGATTTCCTTTGCAAATTGAGAGAGAAATAGGCATGAATGGACATGTTAAGGGACATGTCAAAAATGACATTTCTTAAAAATTTTCTTAGAAGAATGATAATTTCCGGTATTAAATTAATAAACTTTATTATTGGCTTAAATTAATTATTATTACAATAATTGATGGAAAATTAATAAGAGCTATTATTATTACAGGATTGTTTTCACACATTTTATTTAGACATAAAAGAAATAAAAACAAAGATTAGTAAGGTCTCTAGGTGAAAGTTACTCCCCAAATTGAATCCAAAAAAAAAAGGTTAAAACCTAAAATTTCCATAAGATTTGAGATAGTATATAACGATGATAGTTACGCAACACCTACACACAAAGAATCTGTGCTCTCTCATTCTTTTCCTCATCTTTACGCCACAAAGCACCTCCACATATACTATATTCTATTGATTCTTCATGAAGCTTTCTTTACCCTTACTTGAATCACAAGTAAAACTAAGAAACGAACATGACCCATCGCCTTCACGTACCACCAACTCTCGAATCACCTGACTCGTCTCTTCACCTTTTCCTCCATGATTATACCCGAAACCGGCCTGAATATTTTCATAACTAAACCGGTTTAGGTTTACAAGATTCTTCGGTTTAGGTTCCGTCGAACCCCCGCATTGCCTAGGCTGTGTTTGGTAGAAAACTTTAGACAAGACTGGTTCACCATCTTTTTCGTCCTCACAGTTACCTAAATGATACTGATGCATCACCCAATTCGTCTTCTCGGGCTTCTTCTGGCGACCATAGTTGGTATAAAGCACTAGGATCTTCTTGAAACCGGCTTCTCCTGATTGAGACAAAACAGGTCGGGTCTTGCCTGTTTTATGCCATCGTGTCTCGTGGCCTTCCTCGTCTGTGCTCACTTTTCTACGTTTTCGAGTACCGGTCGTATAAGCTTTTGATGGCCGGTGGAAGAAGTGCCGTACTTGCCCGTCTTTGCTTACTCCTATTTGGAAGATCGATGGACATAGTTAAGCATATGTTGATGTCATTACCAATCACAATGGATCTGATCATTTCACTTTTATTACCACTCTAATTTTTTACACAGAATTTTGTAGAGACAATGATATATCCACAAGATTATCTTTCTTATCAGGATAAAACCAAAAATTATGCCTATATATTATCAACAATTAGCAATAACTTCTTATTTTGTCACTATATTTTTACAGATAAAATTTAAATTGAAACCCTAATACAAACAGGTCTGTTTATACCTATAAAAGAAAAATTTGCGTAAATCCGTATGCAAAAATGCGTTGGTTTGAAAAAAAAGGCTTTAAAATGGAAATATCGATAATAATTAAGTAACCAAAAATTGAATAATTGCAATTGTTTCTCATGGTAATTGAATTTTCTTTTCAAGTAAAAAACATCGTAGCTAGTATTCCTATTAATTGTGTTCACTGTATTTAATCTGTATTAGTATTAGTACAAAGAGAAGGTTACGTACCAGGAAGTTTCTCAGGATGCGTATAACAAATTCCATTCTCTCCTTCAAGCGTCAGTATAAATTCATCAATCAATGGATGAAGTTTTCGCTTATCCGATGATACTTTGGCCTCCAAATGCATTAGGATCTCTTTATCTGACGGATCGAATTTGACTCCAGCTGGTAAACTTGGCAAATCTTTGATGCTACCAACCTTGAATTCATATTGATATAATTTGTATGTCAATATAAAAAGTAATCATATTAATCATAACTAGAGAACAGTTAGGTGAATTCACATATATGTAACCTGGTCCTCTTGATGATGGATCTTGTGTCCACAAGAAGGACAAATCATGATGGAAGATTCAACGACAATCTTGGAATCTGTACCGCTCGTAACACATGATTGAGATTGGTCGAGTTTGTGTTGAATCGATGGATGATCTATGTTGGATGCTCGTTCGAGATTAAGGTCGTAGTTATCATCTGAACCATCACACCAACTCATGATCCTTCTTCTTTTTCTGATCCCTCTCTGTACAATATAACCTACTAAAATCTATATCTAATTACAATCAGAACTATATATCAAAAGATAAAATCCAGAGAGAGAGAGATAGCTAAAGATGAAGAGGTGATATAGAAAGAGGGGCAAGTGAACATTAAGTTCTGGAATTAATTAAAATTTTATTACCCTTTATTATATCATAATTAAATTAAATTGGTGTGTACTAAAATAATATCTTTTGGGAGGTTGCGTGGACGTCAAGTTTGATAATGGTCTATGTATATACGTTTACAACATATAATTATTAAATGCATTTTCCAAATTTTGAATATGACTCTTCTTATGAACCAATTTTTTTTATTTTTTTAGGTTTAACAGTTGAGCTATTGAATGTGTTAACTAGAGTTGTGTGAAAATAATTAAATTATGGAATCCACCGTAATTAGGAAAAACCCTTGTGCAAGAGAATAGCAAAGTAAATTGGGATATAGAATTCAAAAATAAATAATAGTAATAAAAAAAAATTTTAAAAGAGAGAAGAAGCAGTCTCTTCAGAATCAAGAAAGGTGACGAGAGAGATGGAGTGTCGTTATTGAAACTCAATTTCTTTTCCTAATATTTTAATTTTACAAATATATATATATATATATATATATGTTAAGGATCGATTCAAATGATGTAACCGTAAGCGAGAAAGTAGAGAGAGAATCGAAACAATCAACATAGGGATTTTTACGTGATTCGATCGTAACTGATCTACGTCCACGGCCACACTATTTGATTTCACTACTCAGATCAAAAGTTAGGGTTTACAATTACATTGGGATATATATATATAGAATGATAGAGATTTGGGCCACACGGCCCATACAACTGAAAGCCCAAAACCAAAACGATTTTGCTGCGCCCCCTAACCCCTGCTCAGCGTAGGGAGCCAAGAGGTTTCTGGCAAATCAGTCTCCACAACTCAACAATATATATCATATGCGTACATGATCTTGATTAATCAAAACAAGGACAATATTAATAATAATAACTAAACGTCACTAGAACAAGATCGTGTGAATTATATGCAAAGGCCAGATCTTCCCAGAAAACGTTAAGTTATGCCCTACTATCAATATTGTCACGTGTATATCTTTTACAAAATATATAATAGAGATTTAAAAAATGTTAGATCGTACACCAGCAATGATTTTACTTATATAGAGAATTTAAATATATGTTTGACCAAACTAATTGGTGAAGCAATAAGAGCATATCTTCAGGTACAGAACAAACTCTCGTGTTAAGCAAGTAATCTATACCCAGAAATTCTCATTATTTTGATCTTTGACAATTGATTCTTCACCAAAACTTCTTACCTTATACATATATTTCAATCTTGTCTTAAGGTAGCCCTAATTATCTCACATTAACTTTTTAAGATCTATAATAAGAATGGTACTACCATCGATAAAAGATGCTAAGGTCAAATATCTTTTATAAATGCTATAGTAATTCTATTTATTGTGTATAAGCAGATCGGGGCTGTCCACATGATCCTAGATGGAGATGCGAAGCTTCTTCAACAAGAAACTTTGTATAAATCTCACCAGGAAAAGTAAATGAAAGAAAACGATACAAAACAGAAAAGAACATTTTCTAAGCTTGCTGAGGAAGCTTTTAGAAATTACTCTTTCCTAAATAATCCAAACAAAATTTTACAAACTTTTGGAAGCTTTCACATATTATTAAAAAATATACGGCTGATGTGATGAGAAAAAATGCATATGTCAGTTGATCATGGAAGTGAGCAAGACGCTAGGAACTTATCTAAACCCTAATTCATGAAAATCTTATATGTTGTCTTAATTAAGGCCCTGGTGTTTCAGGAATTGTGTGAAATGGAAGAATTTTTTTATTTCACACATTTTTGTTACTATTTGCACTTGAGTAATATGTACGTAGAGAAATTTGAACTAATTATTTTTATACTTTTACTACTTTTATGCCGTGGAAAGTATATGCATAGACTAGTCACTAACAAATATTTATACTAATATAACATACATAGAGATAAAATTATTTTATCTTTTTCTTTTGTTTTTTTTTTTGTATTTTCTTAATTTCTACTTATTTATGTACAACTGCATGTACCATTGTTCTTTTTTTCTTCTTACATTATGATTTTTTTAATTACTACATGCTATATATAGAATATTTAACTAATTAAAAATAAAAATTTCAGATATAAATAATGATTTTTAGACAAATAGTTGTATTTAAGGTATTTTACATATATATCAGGTTTTTCGATTCAGTTCAAGAATGATTTCGATTATTTGTTGATCCAATTATTAAAAAAAAAATTCTGTCAGATTTAACATTCAGCGGAATTCAATTGTTACCATTAAATTTTGAGTAATTCCGCATGAAAAATAAAAAATAAAAAAATCCGCCAGATTCCGCATTCACCATAAAAAAAATTTCTTATGCTCATAAACTATTGATACACAATAAAAAAACCTATCAAGTTTTATTGTCGTTAAACTTATGTGTATATAATATATATATATACTAGGATGATACCCACACTTAAAGCATAGGTTATAAACCGACTGCATCGCCCATGTGGGCTTATTGACATGGTTATACGCACATATGTTTCGAAGGGGATAATAAGACCATTGTTGATTTACTTAATATGTCAAGTCACAACAATCTGAGGTTACAACAATACACAAAGGTTGTTCAACAATGGAGTTAAATGTTCACGGAAACGGCTATACGACATACACGACGTTCAAATAATTGTGCAGATAAGCTGGCAAAACAGATCACGCTACATTCAACTCATGATTGGTGTATTTATGATTATAGTCCATTGTTTTTACACAGCTTTGTAATGAATGATAACCACTATTAAGTTAAATGAAAGTATTGACGGAAAAAACAAGCGTGGGTTTTAAATTGTCTTTTAATTTTAAATATGATGATTAATTTTTGTGGGTGGTATGAAATGGTTATTTGATGTTCTGTTTACGCATTAATCTTATGTATGATGCTTGTTACCTTTTTTCGTATAAAAATTAGTTTTTTTTCTTTTCCATTTCATACTTTAATACAATATAACTAAATAGTAACTGTTAAAAAAAGAAATAAAATTAGTAATATTATCAAACATTTTGGATATACTAACGTGTAAACAAATAAACATAGTACTTTTGATTGAACACCAAGTCAAATGACTCTTAAACATTAGAAATATGAAATTATCTAATGCAAACTAAAATAAAAAAAACCGAACTAAATAATATGTAAGATGAGTTAATAGAGGCGTATTAGACCAATACTTTGATAAGTAATTTACCCCAATGTGTGTTTCATCCAATTCTCATCGTCTCGTTTCTGCAAAAACAACCAAACCATAGCATAATTTCTCTTCATTATCCACATATCGGATCAGAAAATTTTGGTAATGTAAAGAACATTGAACAAACCGTGAAATCCTCACGATCATGACCTCCTCGACTTTCTTTCCTAGCTTCAGCAGAATTCATTGTTATGCATGCATTGATTAAAAGATTCTCCAACTCCAAAGTTTCTATCAAATCCGAGTTCCTAAACATGTAAAGTTTTCAATTACATAACTTTGAAATTAGCCTTAAGACATATCTTTTAGCTTTTAAAGTTTTACCATATCAAACTCCGATCCTTCACTTTGACATCACTAAAACTATCCCACGTCTTATCAATCAAATCACAACCTATAATCATAACAAAAGTGAATGTATTATTACGTTAGATGTCACTTTAAAACTTCAAGAGATCTGATCATAAAGTCATGAGATTCGATGTTTTTTTACCTTCCGCTAGTGATTCTTGTGTTAGGAAGACAGCATCATTGTTTTGCATCACTCTTTGCATGTTCACTCATCTTCTATTGTCCCATCATTAAATTGGCCCACAAAAGAAGTATATCCTGCGCTTTAGATTCTCAACAAAAACTAAAACATGTCCATCTCCATCTTCACTAATTTCAAAGGCTTGTAAAGGAACTGCATCATTCTCATCTCTAGATGAAGCATGTATTGAATCCTTAACTTCAGATCATCGTACCATTTCTGCATCAACAGCATTAGAATTAGCTAAGGCTAGTATTTCTATAGCTAAGGAAAAGGCTGAGTACACAAAGAGACTTATTGGTTCTCCAAAGAAGCCATGTTTCAAGAGTTGTGCAGAGAACTATAAGGATTCTGTAGTTATCTATGGAAAAAGGTAATATTGATGAGACTGATGAAGAACCTAGTCGTGCTCGTGATGCTGCTGATTACGGCAATATGATTTTGTCTGTTGATCCAGAAGATACAAGATCTCCTGTTTTTGCAGCTAATATAGATGTGTATATATTATACTATTATCAGATTACCTTTGTGATGAGCGTAGCTGACATGTTGTAAAGATTCTCAAACTTCAACCTGAATTTACAACATAATGTTGCATATCACGCTTGATATCAGAAGCTGTTGTTGTTTATTATATAAATTTTGAATAGTTACCTAAAAATTTGAAAAATGGTAATATTATGAGACTTATCATGAAGTCTATGTCCTGTTTGAGACTTATATGATGTGCATTCTTAAACCAATCTCTCCATGACCTGCAGATAGAAGCTGAAGCAAGCACATGTCTTCAAGTAGACCTCACAGTTTATCTCTTTAGTGTTTCTGAAAGACAATAAAGTTGAGTTTGACTCAAATTCTGAACGGTACTTAATAACAAAGCAATGACAGAGAAGAGAAACAAAAAAGGGAATAGTTGCTGAAGAAGAAAAAAATATTACCAATGGACTAAAGTTCAGGGCTGAGTATGCATGTATACATGGACTGTAAGTACATATTTTCATGCGGACCCATTCAGCCATCCACAATTGGAGAGAAGAGGTATATTCTCTGTTTTACTGATGATTTTCACAATTGGATTTTCTTTCTTTTCTGTACATGTTTATGATGTCTAGAAACCTTTTATATGCATACCCATCACTTCCAAACCTTGCCTGCAAAAGTAGAAACTCCAGTAAATCAAAAGTGTTTTGAAAACTAACATTAATTACGTATGTCATTTACCACACCATATACATACCTTAATCTTAGTGACAAAACCGATAGCATCTTTGAAAGAAAATAGTTGTTTAAGCATGCAACTCTGAGCACTGAGTGCTTTATTTTACAGTTAACTCTTGAGATTTTTCTCAATTTCTCAAGAGCTTTATCCATGATTTCAAATGGAGAAGCACTTTCAAATGAGTTGTTCAAAATCGTCGTCAACATCTCTTCTTTTCTCTTCAACTTCAGAAACAATTCATCAAAAACCCAAATAAGCAACAGAGAAAGCAAATCAATAGGAAAATGAAACTTGAGAAAAGGGAGAATAGATCGTGAGGGTATGGATTCAAAGGGAAGGGTTAAAACTTAAAAGGGTTGAAGATCGTGGCTTCGTGGGGAGGGTTAACTGCATAGATGAAAGTGGAGGCTTTTAAAACCTAATATATTAATTTTTTTTCGAAAATTTACAGCAGGTGAAAACAAATTTAACCAGTATTATTTAAATAGTAACTGGACAAATTAACTGAAAAAAACTAACTTCACTAAACTTACTTCTACTTTAATAAGTAGATATATATATATATATATATATTTTGTCAAACTGTTAGATTAACAAGGTTTATACATAGTCTAAAGTTCATTCTCTTAAATTCTTTTTAATACTAAACCACTAATGTCGGAATCAGTAGTTGGAGCATCATAATCATCAGACTGACAAGAACTCGACAAATTATATATATTTGATTCCGACTTTCTCGTTAATATATATATATATATATATATTTTTTTTTTTTGTCAACAATTGGATCGACAAGGTCCGATCCATAGCCAAAAGTCCATCCCTAAAATTCTTTTTTTAAGCTTTCATAATGCAGCAGGTAGGAATCGAACCCTGATGCCAAGTCATTAGCTGGATCATCCTAACCACCAGATTGAGATCAACTCGGCTCGCTAATATATTATAAGTGTAAAAAAAACGGGAAAATGTGATAGTTCATTTATTTTAGGAATAAAAAATCCTCATAAACCACAGATTTCGAGTATTGCAAAGATTTTTTTTTTAATTTAAACCAAATTACACTTCTCATTTTTAGTATTTTGTATTTTTATTAAAATATTTGTTATTTTAAAATAAATTAGTGTGAAAATACATAAAAATGAATATACAAATTTTAAAATAGAATTTATCAATTAATAAAATTAAATAATACTTGAGCGTAAAGTACTATGGTATTTGGAATCGATATAATGCATAAATTATAAAAGCCTTAATTGAATCACTAGAAATTCTAGAATTGTAAAAAATTAATTAAATCTATTCATTCAAACTCAATGAATCCTTTAAATTAAGAAAGAGTGCTCACAAAAGTTGAGCAGCCAAACAAAAAACAAAGCTAAAAAAATGGTTGAGGGCGATTAAGGAGAACCAATATCAAACGAGATCATGATGATTGATGCGGTAGAGAGGGGTCCTCCGCCGGGACTCCCTCCTGACATCTCTCGGTCTGTAGAGGTGGTGGGGTACTGTGGTAACGAGGTGGTAATGGAAGATGTGGGGGACAAGGCTGCTCTGGTTGTTGTCACTGGGGATGCGACTGCTAGAGTTGGTCAGAAGTGCGTCGGACGAGGAGCGATGGGGAAGGCTACCGCATCGACTAACCCTGTAAAGAAGCCGAGATTGTGGGCGTCTATGGTTTCCAATACGAATCAAGGTGGTGTGATTGTTTCGGAGATGGCAATTGAGGAGGATTTCATGTTGTCCCATTTTAAGGTTGTCTACCATGATGGTGCGGAAGGACAACCATATATCACGGTGGAGTGTGAGGTGTTGGAGGCGATGAACAAGCTTTGGAATAATTATATTGTGGTTAAGATTTTGGGGAGAGGTGTCTCTTTGGTAGCGGTGAATCGGAAAGTTCGTGGATCTTCCTCGTCACTTCTTTATGATCCGATTTGATAACAAAGAGGATTATGTTAGGGTGTTAACGGGTGGTCCATGCAAGGCATTTGGTAGCTATCTCATGGTAAAGACGTGGGATCCGGAGTTTGATCCCTTGACTTATGATATTGTCACAACTCTGGTGTGGGTGCGGTTCTATAGTCTTCCCCTTAACCTCTATCATAAATCTATCCTTCTGGGTATTGGTGGATGTTTCGGTAAGGCAATTAGAGTGGATATGACAATGCTATCTATGCAAAGAGCACATTTTGCAAGAGTTTGTATTGAGGTTGATTTGCGGAAACCTCTTAAAGGATCGTTTGAGCTTAACGGGAACCAATACTATGTATTGCATGAAGGATTGTCTTCAATTTGTTCGAGATGTATGATGTTCGGACATTTGATGACTTCATGTACTGTGGGATCTCTGAGTCAAGCGGAAAAGAATATAGTACCGAGTAATGATATGGAGCACGAGAAACGGATGGAGAACGATGATGGCTTCGTGGTGGTGGGTAAAAATGGGAAGCCATGTGGTAATCAGAGTTTTAATGGTTCGAATACCGCGGCGACGATGTCTAGGATATCCGCCGGAAAATCCAGGGAGCCTTTAAAAGATATTCCGTTGAACAGAGCCGTGGAGAATATTCGCATATCAAATCATTTTAGAAATTTGGAAACTAATAATATGGAGAATGTGATTGGAGGATCTCCCGTACCTGTGGGAAATAATAAGGAAAATGTGGGATCTGTGTCAAGGCATAGAAAGGAGAATTCCAAGTTTGTTGGACTAAAAGAAACACGTGATGCTAAGGTTACTAATAACAGAGCTGTGGGACCCGGTACTAAAGAAAATGAAGGAAACTCAGGTAATATGGTGAATAAGGAGGCAAGTGGGTCTGAGAAGAAGTATGTCGAGGAAAGGGATGTGATCTTTGCTGCCTAAAAGTTCAATGGGTCCGCATAACAAACTACAGAGGAAGGTAAAACTACTTTTGTCTCCAAGGGTGCAGGTGGGCCAAAAGTTGGTGGACCAAGGATGAAAGCTCGCCCTATAGCGAGGACTAATAAACCTGCAATGGGTCTTGTATTCGGCCCAATTGGCGGAGATGTGGCTCTCTCATCTTCCAGAAAACGATTAAGGGTGGAAGCGGGTCATGTTGGTCGGACGAGGGAGGTCCATTCAACCAGTGGTCGGGAGTTGTCTCTAATGGTTGATGGTCGTGAGGTTGTGGAGAGTATGGATGCACGAGCTAATCCAGTTAACAATCCATCGGAGACTATAATGGAGGTTCCTAGGAAGCAAGCAAAGAAAGATGGTTCGAATAGGGCTTGACGGCCTGCTCCGGTGTTCCACTTTGTTATTTTTCTCTTATCCATGATGAATTTCATGCTTTGGAATTGCTGAGAGGCAAATTAACCCAATTTCTGGAGATCAATTAGATACTTGCTGAAGAAGCATTTTACCGATATTTTGGCTATTTTTGAAACTCATGTTGGAAGTGTTAATGCGGATCGAATTTGTCAGAATCTTGGCTTTGAGAATCAGTTTCGTGTAGATGTTGTGGGTCAAAGTGGAGGAATGTGGTTGTTGTGGTAGTGTGCCTACCTGTAAAAAATAAAGGCATTCACCTCGGGCCCCCTCAAATAAATCTAATATTTGGGGCCCCAAAATTTTTTCAAAAAATCATATATTATAATAAATTTTGTAGTTTATATTATAGAAACAATCAGTTTTTGATCTTCGTAAATATATTCCTTAAGAATTAAATTATTTTTAGCGAGAACTAAGTTGTATTGGAAATTACGTTGGACTTAGTTCCAGTTGTCTATGCGAAAAAAAGTTTTTCAAATCTAAAATTGATTAAATCTTATTTACTATCAACTATATCACAAAAAATGGTTTAGTTAACATATATATATATATATAAAGAACATATATTATGTAAATTTTGTGGGAATAATTTACTTAAAAGTAAATAAGATTGTTATATTGTAAAAAAATATTTTATACTAAATTATATTATATTTATGTTATAAAAAATTTATAATATAAGTATTCTTTTATAGTTGTATTAGGCCCCTATAACCCTTGACATGACACTGGTTGTAGAGAACAAGTGTTGGGAAAATGACCATCATCGTAAGCACGAACCAGTATATTCACACTCAGATTGGTGAAGGTGAAGAGACTGTTCATCTGATTATTGTTTATGATGCTCTGTCTGCTGCCTGACGTAGTGGTTTATGGGAGGAGTTTCGAATTGTTTGTGAGGGAATTAACAACCCGCTTTGCATTGGTGGAGATTTTAATTCCATAGTTCGATGCGACGAACGGACAAGAGGGAGTGGTGGTTTATCTCCCGATTCTATAGTGTTTGGGAACTGGATTAGCGACTCATCATTAATCGATGGGATTCCTAGGGAATAGATTTACGTGGAAAAGAGGCAGATCGGAGAGTACCTTCATAGCGAAACGGGTTGACCGTGTGCTTTGTTGTTCCCGTGCTCGATTGCGTTAGTCTGAAGCAGTGGTATCCCATCTCCTGTTTCTCTCGTCAGACCACTCTCTAATTTTTGTTGAGCTTTGTCCAGCAGTATCCCATAATGCAAGGAGAAGACCGTTTCGCTTCGAAGCAGCCTGGCTAAGTCATGAGGGCTTTAAAGACCTTGTGCGAAGCTCTTGGAATAGAAAGATTTCTAATCCACAAGCTCTCTCATTGCTGCAAAATTGATTGAAAAGTTAGAATCGTGAGGTTTTTAGACATGTTAGTAAGCAAAGATAAACCCATAGGTGATATCCGAGAAGTTCAGGCGATCTTGGAGCACAGTTTATCTGGTGACCTACTCCTGCGAGAGCATGAATTGATTAAGGAGCTAGACGTGGTTTTCGAAGAAGAAGAAAGGTTGTGGTTTCAAAAATCAAGGGAGAAATGGATTGCTCTAGGGGATAAGAACTCCAAATTCTTCCACACATCAACAGTGATTCGACGTCATCGCAACCATATTGAGTTACTTAAGAATGCTAATGAGGAGTGGGTTATGGACCCAAAAGAGTTTGAGATAATGTCGGTTAAGTTTTATGAGAATTTATATTCTCTTAAGATGTACCCTTGACCACAATTTCTATACCAATGGAGTTTTTTCCTGAGTCCTTCTGTTGAATGAAAAGCAAGATTTGAACAAGCCTTTTTTGGATTTGGATATGAAGAAAGCTTTGTTTGCAATGGGAAAATTTAAAGCCCCAGGACCATATGGTTTCCAACTGGTGTTTTATCAGGAATGTTGGGATATAGTAAGTGCATCTGTCACGAAACTAGTACTTGATTTTTTTAAGTCAGGTATCATGCCGGAGGGGCTAAATAATGCTCTAGTAGTCTTAATTCCAAAGATTACCAAACCAGATATAATGGCTTAACTTTTTCCTATTAGTCTCTGCAACGTTCTCTTTAAGATCATCACCAAAACTATGGTAATGCGGTTGAAGAGTGTGATGAAGAATTTGATCGGACTAGCTCAGTCTAGTTTCATTCTGGGAAGATTGAGTAAGAATAATATCTTAGTTGTCCAATAGGTTGTCCATTCGATGAGACTCAAGAAAGGGAAGAAGTGTTGGATGCTCCTAAAGCTCGACCTTCTACGACCAAGTCAGATAGGATTTTTTAGAGGATACCTTAAAGACGGCGAACCTTGATGATAAGTGGGTGAATTGGATCATTTAGGTTGTGGTTAACCCAGAAATGTGCATTCTCCGGAATAGTGAACAAACGGTCCCGTTTAAAGCTTCTCAAGGGCTTTGTCAAGCTGACCGATTATCTCCGTACTTTTTTGTGCTGTGTTTGGAGATATTGTGTCATGTGTTGAATTGGTGGCTGCAAAGAAGTGGAAACCAGTCCGCCTTGCAAGAAATTGTCCATCTTTGTCGCACATTTGCTTGTTTGCGGAAGCGTCGGTGTCACAGATTTGGATAATACGAGGGGTTTAGAAAAGTTTTGCTTGGCATCAAGTCAGAGAGTGAGTTTGACTAAGTCAAAAATATTCTTCCCAAAGAATATTTCTCAGAATCTCGCAAAGGAAAATAATGAGCATAGTGGTATTCAACAGACTCTTGATCTCGGTAAGTACTTAGGCATGTCGGTGCTCCACGGTCGGGTTAACAAGGATACCTTCAGTGATGTAGTGGACAGGGTGTCCTCCAGACTCTCAGGATGGAAACATAGGTGTTTAAGTTTCGCCAGTAGGCTCACGCTAACCAAAGCGGTGCTCTCGTCCATTCCAGTCCATTCGATGAATACTATGAAACTCCCTTCTGCCACTTTGTCTACCTTGGATAAGATATCACGGAGATTCCTTTGGGGTAGTACGACGGAGAATAAGAAGCAGCATCTTGTTAAATGGAGTAGGGTTTGTAAACCAAAACATAAAGGAAGGCTTGGTTTATGATCAGCTAAGTAGATGAACATTGCACTTCTTTCCAAAGTGGGATGGCGCTTATTGAATGATTCAACAAGTGGGTTGCAGTTTCCAGATCGAAGATGATTGTATGGAAAAGGCCACTTGCTGGATAAATTAAGGTGAACACTGATGGAGTTTCACATAGGAACCCAGGAATTACTTTTGCTGGTGGTGCTTTGCGTGACTTAGATGGTGCGTCGATCTGTGGTTTTGCGTTAAATATTGGTGTTTGCTCGGCTCCTTTTGTTGAGATCTGGGGTGTCTATTATGGCCTCATGATCGCTTAGGATAGGAATTTTTGACGAGTTGAGATTGAGATCAATTCACAACTTGTTATCACAATACTCCAGACAGGGATAAGTGATCTTCATCCCCTCTCTTTCCTAGCACGATTGTGCTACGGCTTACTATCAAGGGACTAGATAATCTGAATTCACCATGTATATAGGGAAACTAATCGTCTTGCTGACGGATTAGCTAATTTTGCTTTTTCTCTTCCTTTATGTTTGCATTTGTTATATGATTTACCTAATGAGGTTCGAACTCTCTTTGAGGAGGATGTCGAGGGAGTCTTGTTCCCACGACAAGTTATTGTTTGATTTTGGTAGCGGTGGAATAAAGTTCTTTTCAGGGCCTCAGTGCCTGTTTCTCGACCCAAAAAAAAAGAAGAAAGAGTGCTCACAACTGACGGCTGACGACTATCCTGTTTTCTCCTCTTTCCTAAAAGATTTTTTGAGGTTGAAGAGTTCGTTTCGAAGTTTTTCTCTTTATGTAATTTTTTCCTCTTTGAATTGTAGGACTGACTTTCTTGCTTTTAATTTTAGAACATAAGCTTATATTTTCAGTTTTGTCGTAACTTTGATGTTAACCTTCCTCGTATGTTCAAAAAAAATAAAGTACTCATAAAGAGGAAAGGAAAATTTTAAAATATTTATCTGGAAAATTAAAATTTCAGAACCAAAAAATAGTGTTTTTTTTTTAGAGTATTCTTCTTCAAGTCCTCTAAAACATATACCAAATCCAAACCGTCTTTTGTGTTACGTCCCTATTTAAATGGGCCTTTGAGAAATTAGAGTAGTCAATATGTAAGACTTGTCAAAATATCTAAAAACAACGATGTGGGTCCAATAGGCCCATTAATTAGCCATATGGTCCATAGTGTGTGAATGTGTACCGTGTGTTGTGGGCCATAACACTCAATTACTCATATGTATTAATTATGTATCTTGATCATTGCACAATCCTGACCTTATCTGTTCAACTCTGGTCCCTACTATGCTTCCATTATAATATATTTTGTTTCTTATTAATTACTGATATATTTATGAACTATAAGCTTTTTCTCATTCACCAAGCATTAGAGAAGTTGCTTATTTTTGGCTTTTGGGTTTCACAATTGCATATTATATAAAACAAAATTATATTTAAAAAATGAAATGGAAGAGTAATGATATTTGCTCCAGAAAAGGATAAATAAATTATGTCAAATCTGTAAGAACTCTCATGAAATGATGCAACAAGTTGAAAAATAACAAAAAGGAAATGCGAAACAAAGAAAAACCAAATGAGAAATGATTTAGGGAGTGAAAGAGACGGAGAGACAAGGCAAAGATGAAGGTGAGGTGTCGATGTCCCTTAATGAATTGAATGATGATAATGTGGGCTTCAATGCTTATTGGGCCCACTTCTTATTTCCTCACCCAACAGCTCATTTTTAGATTCTTTTACTATTTAGGTATCTAAACTTACCTTAATGACAAAATTTCCTACTTAACATAAAATGGTGAGATGTCAATGTTTTTTTTGTTTTATAATCAACACTAGAAGCCATCTTTAATGTCATTATTGAGAGCTGACTAATTTTAAATAGAAAGTTAAACGTTACTACATTTCACTACTTTATTTAGAAGAATAATATACTTGACAATTACTGAGTAATAAGAGGAAAAATCAAATCAGTCAGAGAACAACAAGTATCGGAAGTAAGAGATCTTTCCGCAGGAAAGTCATTTCAAATGCCAAGTCTTACAATCTGATGATGCTCATGCATGTACGGAAAGTAAGTAAATATAAGAATCAAAAAGTTAGTTTGAAAAGTAGAGAATTAAAGAGCCATGTGAATGTACAGTGACATTATACTGTACACGAGCCACCAAGAGTTGCACTAAAAAAGAGATGAGATCCCTCACGCTTTTAAAGATTCAGACACACATGTTCCTACATGAACCTTGTCTCTGTTTACCCAATTTTGGTAACTCTTTCAATGCATCATTTTCACTTCCATTTACTAACTTTATATATAAGAAAAGAGGAAGAAATTTCGTACAAACCTAGAGTTACTACTTATAGCTTTTACAGTGGAGACTGAGGCACTGAATTAAAAACTTTTTTTTTGATATATTATAGAGATTAACAATCTCCGATTCTCTCTCTCATGCCAAAACCCTAACAAAGGGGGGGAGATAATCTTTCTGATTCAATGCCCTACTTCACAGCTTCAAGCACCAAAAATTTGACAGCTTTCTTTTTTGGGGCAAAAACACTTTGTTCCTTCAGTAGTGTCTTCTTCAATGTAAACTTCCTTGGTCTGAGGTTTCTTCGTTGTAATAAGGTGTTAACTTTCCATCCTTATCGTCTCTTGTTTTGTTTTGACTCTCATCGTCTCCACCACCAATTTCCTGCAACATCTTAACCACACGCCTCATGGAAGGTCGGTTAATGGGCAATGGACTCGTGCAGAGGAGTCCAACGTTGAGGATTTTGCTTATTTCTTCTTTGAAACAAGAGTCGAGTTTCGGGTCTATCACATGCTCTATGCCTTTCTGGTCCAATGTTGTGCAAACCCATTTCACCAAATCCTTCTCTCCCAATTCTGGATCAACTGGGCGTTTCCTAGTAACTATCTCAAGGATCACTACCCCGAAACTGTAGATGTCACTCTTCTCGTTTACACGTAGTGTGTATGCGTATTCTGCAAGTAGTTTGAAATAAAAGTTATGGAGGGAAACAAAACATAAATTTAAATTCATTAATGGAGATGTGAGAAGATGTGGAGCCATAATGCAGACATGTCTCAATAGATAGTGAATGCTCATTTAAGTCCCTCAACTAATAAACTTCAATGTAGTTCATATGAATATTCGTGTAACAAAGTACTAAATATTGTCAATAGTAAGTACTAATTATTAACCAATCAATCAAATCTTAAATGTAAACATAAGACTAACCTGGTGCGATGTAACCACATGAACCAGCGATCACTGACATTGACTTGGGAGCTTTTCCGGACAAGTCTACAGCTTTAGCAACTCCAAAATCAGCAACTCTTGCACCATAATCTCCATCGATCAAAATATTGTTCGACTTAATATCTCTATGGACAATCGGAGGAACACAATCATGGTGAAGATAAGAAAGTCCCTCGGCCGCATCTAAGATAATCTTAAACCTCGTTTGCCATCCCAACATTCCCCCTTTACTGCTATGAAGCAAATCTCCCAAGCTACCATTAGGCATGTACTCATAAACCAAGAGTTTGCAGTCTCTTGTAGAACAGCAACACCAAAGCTTCACGATGTTCTTATGCCTAATCTTGCCCAATGTCTCGACTTCAGCCTCAAAGGCCTCGTCTTGAACTCCAGGTTTGTGACCTTTCTCTGGATCGCAATATTCTGTATCCTTCACAGATCCTATCCACAACCGCTTAACCGCAACAGTTTCTCCATTGCTGAGTACAACCTTGTACACTTCACCCGAAGCTCCAGCTCCGATAACATTGTCTTCATCCAAGCTTTCGAGAATCTCGTGCTCACTGAATCCGAGTTTATGGAACGACATTAGAGTCCACTTGGCTCTCTCCGTGGCTTTTGCTTTCTTGAAAGTCCTATACTTGAAGTAAAACCAAGCAATACCAGAAACAAACACCATAGCTGCAAGTATGAAAATCAATCTGAGAAGCCATACATAGCCTCTCTTCTTAGCTTCATTCTCAAAGCCACACAATCCCTTTAAATTCCCGCACAATCCAGGGTTCCCGATGAAGCTATTCTTATACATTTCTTTGGCTAAAGAAGGTGGTAGGTCACCAGTTAACCGGTTGTACGACAGATTCAGCTGGTTAAGCTTCAAACTCTGCAATGAAACCGGGATTTTGCCAGAGAATTGGTTACCAGAAAGATCAAGATAGTTTAAGACAGACAAACTCCCGATTTCATCTGGAATTCTACCGGAAAATTGATTATCTGCTAAGTTTAACTCGTTTAGCTTCTTCCAGGATTTGATCTCGGGAGTTAACTCCCCGGAAAATTGGTTACCGTGAAGATCAAGAGTACCTAATTCCCCAAGCTTCATTAAGCTATCAGGCAACGAGCCACTGAACTTGTTTCCGTTTGCCGACAGCTGATTAAGATTGTCCAAAGACCCGAGTTCCACCGGCAATGATCCTGTGAATTCATTGTTGGAGAGAATTAACAGCGAGAGGTTTGCTGCACCTCCTATGGTCTTCGAAATTTCACCGGAAAACGAATTGTTGACGAGCTCAAGCAAGTAAACGTGAGGCAATCCCCAGAAACCGGGAGGAACTGAACCGGAAAACCGGTTATACGCTAACCGGATACGGGTTAAGCTCTTGCAATCGCCTAGACTCTCCGGTATGCCACCGGAGAAAGAATTGTGTATAATCAGCAACTCCTCTAGCTCTCCTTTCGCGCATAGATCCGCCGGTAATTCGCCGGAAAATTCGTTTTCAGAAACATCCAGCCATTTCAACGGCGAGTTTCGGCCGAGGTCTCTTGGTAATTCGCCAGTAAAACGGTTTCCGAAGATCCTGAGCTCGTACAAGTTCGGAGACATTGCTATACTCGCCGGAACTTCACCTTCTAGATTGTTCTCATAGAGATTCAAACTCTCCAACGGAACTCGACAGAGCTCGTCTGGTATTTTCCCGGTTAACTGATTCATCGAAGCGTCGAGAAGTCTCAGAGTTTTCAAATTTCCAAGCTCCGAAGGGATTTCTCCGGTCAACGAGTTGTTGTAGAGCTCAATTTGAACGACGCTGGCTAAACCGCCGAGAGAACGAGGTATAGGACCAACCAGGTCGTTAAGCGCCAGGTCCAAATCAACGAGTTTGCTGAGTTGACCCAGTGAGTCAGGAATCTGTCCGACTAAATTGCACTCAGTGAGCCACATAACCTCAAGATTCGTTAGATTTCCAAACTCCGACGGGATTCGACTTGGACTAAACGGATTGTACGAAAGGTTCAGCATCCTCAACGAATTGATGTTCCCGAGAAACGGCGGAATCGTCCCGTTTAAAAGATTGTTAACAAGAGAAAGAACTTCGAGATTCTCAAACCGACCGAAACTCGCCGGAATGTCACCGGAAAAGTTGTTTCCAGTCAAATCTAAGTGTGTTAAAGCTGGGAGATCCGCAAGAGTATGTGGAATCTCACCGGTGAGGAGATTCTGAGAGAGATCAAGAGTCTGAAGACTCTTACAAGCAGAGATGTTGAGAGGAAGCGTGGAGTTGATAGAGTTATCGTACAAGGAGAGATGCGTCAATTTCGAAAGACGACAAATGGCGGAAGGGAAAGGTCCGGCGAGATTAGAGCTAGAGAGGTCGACGGAAGTAACAGAGGAGAAATCTCCGGCGCAGGAAACACCATGCCACCGACAAGGTGAGTCGTCACTGTAGTTCCAAGAGGAAAGAAATAAGTCTGGATCGTCGAAAGTGACCTTAACTTGCTGAAGAATAAAGCCTTCTTGGCTGAGAGAGAAGACAGTAGGAAAAAGAAGGAAGAGAAAAAGAAGATACATCTTCTTCTTTTCCGGTGTGAATGGCGGCGGAGCAACGGTGGTTGTGGTTGAGGAAAGAGAGTGAGATAAAAAGAAGTGTGAGAGAGTGCTTTGAAGGAAGAGAGAATAAAGAGAAGAGAGTCTAAAAAGCGTTGACCGGAGATAGCTGAATTATCGTGACTCTGACTGTGAATGCCAAAATCATTGTTCATATATCATTCACTTTTTTTTTTTTTTTTTTT
>OVAX01000849.1:0-18420 GCA_900406405.1 Lepidium africanum | reverse complement strand
TCATTCCCTTTTTTTTTTTTTTTTTTTTCATTCTCTTACTGTATTATTTTGCTTCCAATTATTACATATAATCAATGTCGAGTTTCCAACATTTATAATTATCCTTTGTCCTAAGATTTATTTACACTGATTATACTAAAAGAGAATGTTACAGATAATAATGATCTATTATAGCCTATAGATTTATTAAGTCCTTGTACTTTATTGTTTTCCTAATTCGCATCTTTTTTAAATGGTTATGTAAGAAACGACATTTTATAAAAATTAAGATTCTACGTTAATAATATTTTATAAGGTTCATATACCTAAAAATGTATATCCGACTATAAAGATTGTTTGATTAGGTATGCAAAATTTTAAATTTAACTTTGGACAGTCATGTTTTTACAGAGTTTTTGTTTTTGTAAAAATACAAATATTGTTAGAACATACTGAAATTCTAAAGAGTATAATTTGTTGGAACAATATATAGTTACAGATTATTTGTTAACAATATATAGTTTGCATCACTTTAACCTCTAATTAGTTTACAGAATGTGGAAAAAGGAATTTTTAACAAGTTTTTTTTGTCCGTTAAAGATTTTTTTTAACAAGTTTATAATTATAGAATAATTTGTGTACGTTAATGCACAAAAAAGAATCGTTAAGATTTGAATCTCAACTCTCAAGTTATCTTATGCTAAAAACAACGAAATATTGAGAAACATACCAAAACTACAAATTCAATCCACGCATGTTTTTAGGTTTGTTTGTTTCATCAATTCGAGAAAGAAAATAACCATATCATTGGTAAGTCTTTAATACACCTACTAATTTAGATCTTGCAGTAAAATTTATTGATAGACCATAAATGGATTCAATTCTTCCAACAACGAGATGCACAAATAATAAATGTGGTATATCTAATTTGTTGCTTTTATATACTTTTATATAGTAATGAATACGATTCATAATGTCTTCATATCTTGATTCATAAACAAGTAAATATGAAATACATTCATCGACATTAAAAATTGTATAAAGAAAGAAAACAAGGAGATGAGATCAAAATTGCTGATAAACCGACAGTTAATGAGTGGTTTATTTTGGTTTGAGTAATAATGAAATAACACACCATGCCAATCTCACAATACACACACTTCAATTTTGTCTTTTCTTTTGTCGCATCTTTAACTTTTGTTTTGTCTCGAAATGTAATGTTTACTAAAGCAGGTCCTACATAAAAAATAACAATATCATTTTTATTATTGCCATGTCCAATGAAATTTTGATGATGAACCACCACAACCAGATAACTCCGGCACACTTATTTAATGTCTTTGTCATTAATTTTTATATTTTGCCAATTACTATTTGGTAATTTTAACAAAATTCTAACATCTATAATGGACTATCTAACCACCTATTATAAAATTACGAAGAAAATTATATACTCCCATAATTTAGTTTGGTGTTTTCATGTATATCTTGATTTGAACATTTTCTTGGAATTCTTCGACACCTCATATCGAGAAAACCCTATTATTTATCTTTAGTGACATTACTATTTTGTTCATCTAAACAATAGAATAGTAGACTCCAGTTGTCGCATAATATTATTATAATGTTTAAAATAAATGCATATAAAATGACTTAAATTATTGTAACGAAAATTGAATAACTAGAGTTAAATAATTTTGAGTATTTCCCGAAACTTATATTCAAACTCAAATCCTACCCAAAATAAAAGGAAATAAACATAACTCGACTAAATATATATAATTATATATTTAAATATAATTATATATATAATTATCTATATATTCAAATTATAATCATGAATCCTATTACTATAACCGAAAAACATAATATTCAATTCATTAAAATAGATTATGATTTTCTAAACATTCTTTTAATTTTTTATGATAAAATAGTTGATTCCAATCCAAACTTGAACCAAACCTCACCCACAAAAAGATTTTTGATAAATTATCAAATCCGAACTGTATCCAAATTTCACTAAATTAAAAAAAATCCAAAAAATTAAAATATTTGATATATCAACAAATTTAAAAACTCAAAAATACAATTAAATCGTATCCGGGTATCCAGACATCCAAAAATAAAGTTATATGAGAAAAAATAAATTAAATTTTCATGTTGAAAATTAAAAATATCATATACTTTGAGAAAATAAATAAAGATAAAGCATCATTTACATTTTGACACAAGGGATATATTTTTCTACATGTCTTTATTCATTACTTCAAGAAAATAAAAATAAACTATAGTTTTCTATGTGTGAAACCATTGATTTACTATCTCGGCTCCAGCAGACAGTAAAAATCTGAAAAAGAAAACGGTTTCAGAGTTGTAATAAATCATAATTAAAGAAGAGAATCTGAATGAATTTGAGAAGAAACAGAAGCCGAACATCAAGGAATGTGATACTTTTAGCGTGCGATTGAAGTTAAGGAGGAAAAGAGTGGCGTCATTATTATCATAGTATCATCGCTTTTATTGACAAGTAATTCTCTTAATTATCACATTCATTTTTGTGTACTATCCATTCCCCTTTATCTTTAAATAGACAAAAAACAAAATAAAGTTATTTATTCTATGCTAATTTTCAGTGCATTTACAAATGTTATTCAAGAATTTGTGAGTAATAAAAGAAAGAGTAAAACTACAGTCGAAGCTAAGAATATTTGGTTTATAAGTTTTAACCATTGGGTTTGAAGAGTCCAACCAAACAAAAAAAGAAGAAGAGAATCTAACAATTTTCTACAAAATTGATGATAAGAAAACAAAAAATAATACTGTAACATACGTCACGTTATGATTCAGGGTTTGCTAAAAATAAAGAGAAGTGAAAAAACCGAGGAAGAGAAGAAAGTATTATCCCAAGAGAAAGCCAAAAAGATTGAAACATCGTGTCGGTCGTCTTATCATTCTTTTCTTACATAGGGAACTGCTTGAACCTGAAAAATGACATGCAATCTCGATGTCTCTTTCTTTTTTACCAATGCTTTGCATTTATACATACATCATTAATTAACTCAAACAGCGGTTTCGTCTTTTTTTATTTTTGTTTTTTCCTTTTCTTCTCAATATTTAATAGTACGTCTAAACTAGGGTTTTATGGCCGCATCGGTATAGTATAATTTGTAGAAATCTTTTTTAAGTCAACCAATTACTATAGAATTCAAGTGATTTTTCATACCATGCTATTTTAGCTGACTATAACTTATTATATATATAATTTCATTGCCGAAAAAAGCATTATTTATTTACAACATTGTTGACAAAAATTCATTTGAAAATTATAAATAATCCTAATAATATATGTTGTACTAGTTAATATTATTTTTTGCAGTACTTGTTGTGGATGTCTTAATTCATAACTATACTCATTAACCTAATTAAATTAAATGATGCTATCAATTAATTGTATTTTTACTAACATAGGTAATTTTCATTTGATTTGCTGATTTTGGGAGTAAAATAAGTGTGAATGTAATTTGGCATTGTATGTTGTGAGTGAAGATCACGCGCGAAGCATTGTAACCGTTACAAAACGGTTATTAGGAGTAGTTGAAACACCCTCCATTTCTCTCGACTCTTTCTTCCTTCCACATGTTGACAATACTTCTTTCACATGTTACAACTTATCATCACAATTTTTTTTGTTGAATTAGTTTTCTTTTGTGTTCTAAAATATATATTTGAAACAGCAAACTAAGAAGTTTATCAGAGTACTATTTATCAAAAACAAAAGTATTGGATTCAAGGTTGGAGTAGATATAATATAGGTTTTACATATATGTTGTGGAAACAGAGACACAGATTTAGTGTTCATTAAATCCCAAATCAATTTATTGTTTGACTCCACTATTTAAAAGATACCATACAAGCATATCTAAAGACTTGCTGCACTAGACATGAGTCGCATGATCTATGAAATTATTATGTCAAAAATATATTATCACAATTATTTAATAAAAACGGCGCAAGTTTATGCTAAATTTATGATAATATATATTAAATAAAAACGGCGCAGTTTATTCTATACTCATTGTTCATTTATTGAGAAATTCTTTATGTGTTAAATTATGGTAAACTAAAAAATGATTAACATAATTTATGTATGAGAATAGAATGCAAAAGGTAATAATTTTGACTATGTTTTTGGTTAATTAGATCGATAAAATTCGAATCATAACTTATTTTCAATTCATCTCTAAAATCTCTTACTCACATGTAGAAAAATGTAGTTGAACTCTAAATACTTGAACCATTAGCTGTGACATGTAACAAACAAACTAATAAGAGATCAGCTAGTTTTGATTATATTATGTCAACAAAATTTTAATAAAATGGGGCATATATACATTAACATTAGAAATTTTAATGCAAAGTTTTGTAGAAAATAATTTTTCCCTCTAATTTAACAAACAATGTGTAGAGTATAAATTAAGAGAACCATGCCTATCATTTTCCGGTCACACCAGATAAATATTAATAAGCCAAACGAAAACTTTCTTCTACAAAATATACAAAATATATTCTCAAAGGCATTTCCTTTTCGCTTTCTTTTCCTTTCTTTTGCTTTTGGTGAAATCTTCAAAGAAGCTTTTGTGGGTTGTACCCAAAACTTTTACCAAGTATCCCACTTGCCATAAGATCTGCGGGTCCATATCAATATTTGAAAGCTCACTTTGCAAACTTTGAGGGAATATAAATTATACCACTTCTAATTATCTATCTTCAAAGACTTATACCTACTTCTTCTATTATCTATTCCGTATTGTATTTTGTTTTAAAAGCCCAATTGTCTAATTACAATAAGTTTTGTTTTGTTAAAGATATAACATAAGATTTTAGTAGTTAAATATTTTTATATCTCTTATAAGCTTACTTATTATTCACTTACATTTAATTTACTCTATATCAATTAATTTTTTTTTAGCTAGATCAATTCTTGTACTCTTTAATGGCAGGTTTTTGTGATTTTGTGTATAAATTGAAATGAAGAAAAGAAAAAAATTTACTAGAAAATTTTGGATAAATGATTATTCAATTTGAAATAGCCGTGTAATCTCATATAATATGGTTTAAGCTATATATTGAAACTTACCGATTTTTTTGGAATACAAGAATATAGTTAGATTTACCTTTAATTTGAGATATTTCATATTTTACTTTGAAATTGTAATGGTAAAAGTCCTGCAAAATATTTATATAGACCCGATGAATCTTATGTTTCCTCGTGATAAGTATTAGTGTTACTCTGGACTTATGGGTCCAATAATTAAATGTAATCTATATAAACAACAGTAGTTGTGGGTTCTACGTGGTTAAATATGCTTTTGTTTTCATGTTAAAATATGAAAATTGAAAAGCATCTAGAAGGTAAGAAGAAAGAAAAGTCAGCGGTCCATTCAATTAGGCCCAAGTTTTGGTGATCTTCCTAACTTGCAATCATAATTATTCCCATTAAACCTTTATTTTTGTAACAAATATTGATTCCCTTAAGCTTAATCATTCACTTAAATTGATCTTTTTAAGTATATTGAGTTCAATTCAACATCCCACCTTCTCCCACTTTCCTCTTCTCCTTTTGGTTGGCTGGGTAAAAAAAAAAAAGAAGTCTTTTAACAACTATTTTTCGATATATTATATATCTATTTGAAGTACAATATTAGTATTGTCCAATCGAAAGTTCGACTTTCTCTTCTTTTGATGCATATTCTATGCTTTCATATATATTATGTGTATGTGTATATCATTATTGTAAATGTGTCTCGTCTCGTTCTAATGTGGTTATGGACGGCACACATTTTTGTTATGTAAGATTTACGATTGCAAAACATGTGAATAAAGTAAATCAAAACAAATACATTGATTGGTGATAGAAGTTACTTGGTACGCTCAAGAGTTCGTTGGTTTTCAACGTTAGAATAACAAGCAGTGCAATTAGATATTTGTGACTGTAATTTGTATAGCTATTTCCTATTTGTGTTTGAAAAGATAAAATTTATACTATATCTTAAAATTAATTTTAAAAAGGAAAAGAAAGAATTTTGGTCATCTCAAATTTCAAACGGCAGAATTACTGCAGAATGTGAACCTCTAGATCACAATTATATATTTCCATCGTTTTTATCATCAAAATTCTACAGATTATATCTGCCTCAAATTCTTACCAATGTTTTTAGTAGGTGATATCTTTCACATGGACAACAATATGTATATTTTAAAGGTTTAATGTTAGCAAATTAGAGAAATCTTAAAATTACATTTGAAGATACTCAAACGTAAAATTCATGTTTAATAGTTTTTGTATCGAAGATTCATAAGAATTGGAAAAAGAAAAGCAACTTTCTTTTCGTATATAAACTGTAAAATATAAAGGGATGATAAAAGAAGAAATAAAGATCACTACGTAATTAAAAAAGGTCTACCTTGGACCATCTAATGAAAGTATCTTTTACTTAAAAAAAAAAAATAGATAAACACAAGAACTAAGAAATTCTAAATTTTCCTCTTAAGAGAATTCCAGAGTTTGAAGTCCTTTCTACAAAATTTCTCTTTGGCATATGACGTTTGACATGTAATGGTAAGAGATTCTGCTTGAATCCTAGGACTAGTGAATCTCATTTGGAACAAAATTATATCTCAAATTATCGATCTTTGAGAATCAAAAACTTTGTTCGACAAGAGACGAAGAAGAGAAAGATAGTGCCTCAAGCATTAGAGATTGACACATAAATCACTGAAATACACTTAACAAAAATAATGAAATTATTATTATGATACGATAACAAAGGCATTTGCTAATATATATGGCTTGGCTTGGCATTAATACTTCACCAAAACTAATCAGAAATGTTGTTCTTCTATTGCTTCTCTTAGGTGAAAACCTATTCTGACACTATCTCTCTTTTCTCCTATATATCAATATTAGAAAATATATATATTTTCAAGAATGTAATCTTCCCTCTTCACAAGCTACATCTCAATTTTATGAATCGCTGCTGCTATAACCTTCTGATTCTCTGTCGTAAATGTTTGCTGTATTATCAGCAGGGACATCATCATCTTCAGAGCTCTCACTCATTTCTGCATCATCTTCTTCTACGACCCCTCCAATCCCAACAACGTCTTCCTCCTCTTCCTCCACTGCTTGGTTTGGGTTACTATTCCAATCTAAACCCCACTTATTTCTCTGACTGTAATCTGCAAACTGACCGTCACCATCCTCATCCTCTGATTCAACACCTACACTTTTGTCACTTTCATCATCAACTTGCATCGTCGTCATCATTCTGTTAGGTGTTTCATTGGCCCAGTCCTCGTCCATCTCTCTAGGTGTTTCACCTGCTGTCCAGTCTTCATCAATGTCTCTGAATGCTTGCTCTTCTTCTTCCTCATCTTCCTCTTCTTCTTCGCTTTTCGGCCTGGCAATGTCAGCCATTCTGCTCACTAGGCGGTCGTTATCCTCATCAATTCTCTCTGGTCTTTTTCTTATTGTCCTCTTTCCCCTTCCAGGGACTTGGTGGTTCAACTCAACGCTCATCAAGTTCCTATCCACTGCAATAGTTTTCTTACCAGCGACAAATCTACCGCTTTGCGCTTTCTTCTTCTTCACCTTTCTGTTTGATCCAGATCCACCTCCAAAGCTTACTCGTGCACGTTTATTACGTCTGTTACCCGAGTTTGGAACAACTATGTCTTTGTCTTCTTGTTCTTTGTATCCTTTGCCTGTGAAGGGAGAATCTCCACGGAAAAGGCTCTGCATAAAGTGGGTAACATAAGACTCCAAACTATAATATAACTTACAAAAGATAAACAAAAAACATCTGCACATTTCTTAACAGAACCATATGATCTTGACAACTTACAATTTGCTCGTTCTCATCTTCAGGGATTACTTTAGGTTTCTCTGGCTTCACATAAATAATGGATGCATCAAGCTCTGAAAGTCTCAAAGCAACCGCTGATACTGTCTTTGGTATCCATGGAAGAACATCCACAGACCCTGAATCATTAGCATCAGTAGCTCCCAAGAGCTCTTTTTCTGATACAAAATTGGATGATAAAGATTCTTTCTTAATTGCATTCTCCAAGGAAGTCAACACCTGTCAAAACCAGAAAGAAGATACCACCGGTTTTAGAACGATACATCATTTACAATGTGATATCCTTTAGGGAAAGAAATAAAAAGACATGATCGAACCTGCAAAAGTTCTTCAGGTGATGATGAAGCATTCAACCTAAACCCCCAATGTTTTCTTTTTTCCTCTGTCCAAAATGATTCAAGAGCTTCATCTGGTACAGATGCCTGTCAATATATGAAGTTGTGGAGTTGTCAAGAGTTGGCACCAAAAGAACCGGGGTTTAACTGACAATAGACTAAAAGTTGACAAAGTTCATTGATACATTACCTCAAGAAAAACAAGTTGTACTTTGAGCAGTCGGACTCCAAAAGGAAGAGGAGACGCAGTCAGGCCTGCCTCTAATATTTTTCTCTCTGAACTATCAACCATGTTTAATCTCTTGTGACAAGAAGTGCAGTGGGTATACTCAGACAAATAAGAAGCAACACACACTTCACATGTTGCTAACAGTTCAGATCTCTTCTTCCCATATTTCCTAGCACATGAAGGTAGTGAACTGTACGTCTCGGTCCATATCCATCTCTGGAAATCAAGGACCCGTCTTGATAAATTCTCCTTCTCAGTGTCGTTTCTACCTAGCTCAATTCTGATAGAAGTTGAAATTTCCATTGAATCAGAGTTCGGCCCTGATATAGCACTGGATGGGCTCACAGAATCTGTAGGAGAATGATTCACAACACTTTTTTCCTTCAAGAAAGGGTTTCTAGCTAGCTTTATACTCTTACAAGAATTCTCTTTGAATGATCCCTCGATCTTTTGCAACATTATGCGTAAATGAGATTCCCTGGTCCCACGCATATCCAGTGACGCAACCAGAGTATCAAAAGCCTACGAGAAATAAATTCATACAAAGCATAATTAAAATCTCCACATAAGGTGGATATTAGCAACAAAGGGGCAATTAAAATTCTTACAGCTACAAGTATAGTATAACAACTTGCTTGTTATTACCTCATCTGAATCAATGAGGAGCCACTTGCCATCATGTAGCTCAACAAATAAAAGTCCCGAGCAAGGATCACTCTTAGATGCTGAAGCAGCAAAATGCCAGTAACGATTGTGGCGTCGATCTTGTCCAAGTGGCAAAGATCGGTATGGATATACCTCTTCTGCTTTGTGGCCTATGTATGATTTTAATTGTGAGCGTGATCTCTTTGAAGCATATCCATGTTGAGAAGCAACTTCCAAGGGCTTCGTTTCATCTATAAGTTGGTGAGGGTCTCTGTCGAAATCCTTCTCACGAGTAGAGCTTTGGGTAACTTGAAGACCCATCACTGGCTCGGTTTTGCTGCTTGCTGAGTTCAGAAAATCGAGCTTAAGTACATCTCTCATACAGCTGTTATCTAACTGTGCTTCGGCCCACATTTGCTTCTTAAGAGAATTAGCTGCTTCCATGCGATCCTGCGAATATATTTAAATCATATTAGAAATAAAAGAATCAGAAGGCCAGTTGCTTCCTGTTCAAGGAGAAAGCTGAAATATAAAACCAAACTTTACCTCAAGTGCAGCCCTGATGGAATTTCCTTCATTGACAATGCCGACTAAAGCAACAAGGGCATTAAGGCGCTCTTCAACACTTAGATGACAGTAATCCCCTTCCGTAAGACCTTGAGCCCATGATTGGCCCTGGTTGCTTTCATCGACCACGCTATCCACACAGACAACTGCTGTACCTTTAGGCTGCTCATTATGGGACAGTGGAACAATGCTCTTCATACTGCTTGGAGGAGGAGTAGAAGAAAACTCCTTCTCGAGCACACTCTTTACATCTGCTTTATCATCACAGAACATAGTATCTCCCCCTTTTCCAGACAAAACATTCACTTCACCTAAATCAGCACTTTTTGATGCACTTGCCAGAGTGGCTAAATCATCAACGTCAGGATCCTCATCAATATCAATTTCAAATTCTTCATCCCTTTCAAGATCATTTATATCTTCTGGACCTGTAAATCCATTTTCAAATGCCCTTATCTTCTTCCTAGCATCTGCGAGTATTGCCTCTCCATCCGCAGGATCCTTCACATAAGGAGCTCGTACACAATAAGTTGAAGGAGCTATTCTTTCAAAGAGCTTCACGTCTCTTGTCAATGCAACAGAGATAGAAGCCTCTGGGGTCTTGCTTGTTGTCAGGTCCCGAAGTCCAGATTTCTTTCAGTGGAAACCATAAAAACTATGTAAACGAAAAAATTTGAATTCAGATGAAAACCCAGAAAAATATATAGATTATAGATGTACCTGAATCTTCTCGGCAAGTTCTAATACTGTCAGTCCCTTGCTTCCCTCAAGAGAGAGAACATGAAAGGCTGCAAATTTGACAGTTCCAGGTGTCAACCGGTGCCTTGACTTGCGTGGAGCTAGCAACCCTTTCTCCCGCATCAATGCAAAAGCACTTTCAGCTGCTGAACCACTGCGAATAGTAGAAATGACGTCTTCACAACCTTTAGCCTGCATACACAATCAAACCAAAAAATTGTTTACAAAGAAATTATCTCATCTTCATGTCAAAAGCCTAGCCTAGCTTCCAGAATTTAACAATTTCTTTCCATATAGTACTGACATTACATCCTATGCAAACAATCAAAGGATATTGGGGGCAGACAAGACGCAAATAAGTACCTCATCCTTGCTACCAGTGTGGGTCAATCGGCAATGTTTTTTCTTAAGTCTAGGCCCAAATCCAGCAGAGAGTGCCAATTGTCGCAGTATTTCAGGCCATGTTAGTGGGTTCAAATGCTTTTTCCAACTATGAATGTCAAAGCCCCATGCATAAGCCTGGAGATGAAGATGCATGGGAAAGATTAAGCCCCACAGAACCAAACAAGAAAGAGACAAGGATATTAGCGTACAAAGACAATAAATTACCCCTTCAACTATTTGCGGATGTCCACCCTCAGGATTGGCTGTAGTATATTGGTTATTTCCGATCCCAGTAAAAGGTGTCCTAGCAACATCTTCAATATCTCTTATTATCGATCTTAAAAGAGTAACATGTATCTCCCCCAGCAATCTTGAGTCCTACAATAGGATCCATATCAATTACAGAACACAAGGAAAACTGAAAGAAAAAACTACAGAACACTAAAGAGACTTACATGGTCGTGGAGAGCCTGAATAAGCTCATCCAGTGTAAAAGGCCATAGGTCAAGAACATCAGAAAATGATATCAGGAATCTCCAAACCTGAAAGCAACTACAGCATTGTAAATCTGAAACGTGTAGAAGGGTGCATAATCAGGGAAAAACAGATCCATCTGATTCCAAATAGGCTCTAGCTTTTCTGATCCAGAGTTATTCAGAAAATACTAAATTGAAATGAGAGCCATCATAACAGAGGGAGTAAAGATCACAGCAGCATACCATTAGAAGCTGTCCAACACTTTCATCGGAATCCTTCCATGGGGAAATGGCAAACGGTATTTTCAGTTGCAAAGCCTTTGGTGGAAATATGCTCAGAGAATCTGAAAAGGTAGAATAGCTATGATGAATAGCAAGATCTAGAATGAAATTACAACTCTACAAAAAGTTAAGCCAAATAAATAAGGTATAGCAAATTACTTTGACAGCTTAATTTTGATAATTACGTATATTAGAAAGATAGGTTTATATGAGAGCTCTAGCAATTTTTCTTGGCAGTACTCTAACATGCTACAATCAATAATGGAAGATGTCCGACAAGGCAACAGCACGTACCTACGTAGACCACTAAGGTCGTGATTACTAAATCCATTTCACGATTTGGAAGAGTGACCATACCTCTATAAATTTCGAGATTTTGCAATGTGTCATGATCAAGCTGTAAAATTGAGGGCAATCCTTTGCTAGTAGCAGCCAATTCCATCAGTTCTAGCTGCTCATCTTCAATTAGATCCATTGACTCCTTAGCAATTCTACGTGCAGTTGCCTTCTCAATGGCAACCTTGCGTCTAATAGCGTCTTTCTCCCGACGAATCTCTTCCTTTTGTTTCTGTTTTTCCGCCTTTAACATTCCAACAAAAATATAAGTCCCATATTCTGAACTCTTGCCACAAAATTTGCTCAATCTTAGCAGGATTTCTAATTTACTAAGGAATAACATTTGGGCATAGTTTCCAAACTTACGCGTTCATGTTCTCTCTGTAAGAACTTTTCTCTTCTTTCCATTTCACGTCGCTGCTCACGCTGTAACCTCTCCTCTTCTTTTATTCTTTCACGCATCAATCTCTCTTCTTCCTTACGCCTCTCACGCTCATGCCTTTCCATCTCTTTTCTCATGCGTTCTTCATTCTGAGGACACAGAAATTCATTAATATATGTCAGTGATCCACTAAAAAAAGACAGTAAGACCTCTCTAATACGCAATGAGAAGAATGGGAAGTGAAGTGAGAATACTTTTTTCCTCTGAATTTCCAGTCTCTCAAGATCTTTTTGTCCACGATTCTCGCGGGATTCACTCCCTCTCCCAAGTCTACCATCATTAATCTGTCAGAGTAAACATAGAATATCAAAATGACAATTAAAAGACATCTTTTCAATGAAAAAGATATAATATAAACGTTGGCACAGGAAGCTACCTTTCCCTTCCCATGCACATCATTACTCTTACGCACCCCATCAGTCAACAAATATGGATCTTCTGTCCCAAGGAATGATGAGTCCTTCTCCAGTTGGTATCTATCACCACGATGAGCTGATGAAACATTAAGGCTTGACATGTCTTGCTGAGATGTAGAACAGCTACGAGATGCATTTCCATGGGTACCATAGGACCTTGGTAAAGGCCCATTATCATGCATAAATGATGAATTCCTAGAACGTGAAATTTCATAGTCCATATCACGTGCATGATTTTCGGAGTATCGTCCACACTTCTCAGGTGTAAAGGAAGACGGATCATCCAGAGATTGTTGCTCATGGAAAGAACGGGGAGCAGCTGGACACTATAATCAACAGAAGCAAATAAATGAGTTCAGCAAAGAAGTAAAAAGACAAAAATGTGTACTTGAACGTCTAGTTATGCTTGAAACAACGTTAAGAAGCCCCCGAGCAGGGAAAGTAATCTATAAGTAATTCTCACAGCAGGATATAGCAATAGATAAGTTGCGCATGCACATAAGATATAAAGTTTCATTGTAACTCGCCAGCATTTATATTCTCTGATTAAATTTCAGGGCGGCACAATTAAACGGAAATCAAATAAAGCCTATCTTTGTGTCAGAAAACTAACTCTTCGAGGTCGGGCGTCATGTTGCTCATACATTTTGCTCTCATATGGATGAATTGAGTGCTTCTGCATCGCTACAATAGTGACAAAAATAAGAGTGTTGAGAAAATGAAACTTAAGAAAATAAATAAATAAAGAAACCCACATGAGAACAATCTAAGCAAGACCAATGCTATATCATAAAGAAAGAAAAGCTTCAGAATTTCCAGATCAAATGTAAGGCGTAGGATCATGTCAATTGCAATACTAACTCTGCCATTGTACGCACCCATTAGGGACTTGAATACAAGTCATAAAGCACACAGCAAATATAGAAAGTAATGTATACCTATAGGTGTTCCAAATGCACCAGGAGGCAATGGATCAAACTCCATGCCAAGAATTGGTCCATCATCCCGTAATGGCTCTCCTAACTGTGCCTCAATGCAGACAATAGCTCTACGCACCATTGACGACAACCGTGGCTCATAGGACGCCTTTCCCATTGGCTCGTATTCATCTAATTCAGCTCGAGAACTACTACTACCACTCGCAAAGTTCCTCCTTGAGTCCGAATACGGGCTACAACCTGACCCAGAACCCGAACCAGATCTAGAATCCTGTTCAGGAACCGATCCAGCCGGTAACTCGTTAACCGAAGACGCTAAAGCAGCCGGTTGAACCGCCACCATGGCTAGTTTCTCCGGTTTCTTTGACTGGCCATCCTTCTTGTCCTTTAGCCTCCTGTGGCAAAACCACATCTGTAACTGTCGATCTGACAAATCCAACTTCTCAGACAACTCAGCCCTCGTCGCCTCCGAAGGATAAGTTTCCTCTGAATCAAAATCAAATCAACAATAATAACAACAATAATAACAACAAAGAAACAAATTCACATCAATACAAAACAAGAACACAAAAAAAAGTAACACAAAGAGGAAACGAAGAAGATGAATCAAAAAACCAACCTGCATAAACTTTCTCTAAAGTTTCGAGCTGAAAGGGAGTTTTCATCTGACGCTTAGGCTTGACGAGACCATCCTTAGAGGAATTATCAATCTTCTTCTTCTTATTAGCAGTATCAACGCTCCTGATCTGATCTTCTCCATCAGAACCCATCTCCATGGAAGTGAATGAACAGAGAGAGACGAAACCCAGAAACGGCCGCAAGAATCAAAATAGAACAAGAACACAAACAAAAACAAATACTAGGGCTTTCTACAAACAAACCCTGATCCCTTTTCCCCCAAATTATTGTCGAAAAACGTAAAAATAAAAGTAGAATATATAAGAAGAACAATAATAATAGTAAAATCGATAAAAACCAAAAAGGAAAAACAATAGGGCTCGTACCACTCATCTCAATTTCAACCTCCTTCATATTTTTTTTTCCTTCTCGTAATTTAAATCTTCTTGCTTATTAAAAAAAATGTTTTCTTTTTTAATTAAAAGAGAAAGAAAAAAAAATCGAAACTTGAGGATTCTACAGCGAATCGCGTGCTTATGTGTGTTTCTGCCGTTGATGTGTTTATGAATCTTTATGATGCAATCTTCTCTCACACTTTCGGCTCTTTTCGTGTTTTTTCTTTTTTTAATCTCAACTTAATTTAATCTACACATTAAATTGATTTGATACAAACAACTAACTCTTTGAAGGCTTACGATACGAGGAGCCTTTTGTCTTTCAGATCCGCAGGTTGCAAGATTATCCTTGGTTTTTTTTGTGGGGCCACTTGGCTACGGATTAAACATCCTGCCGTTAATTGTTTTACAAACTACAATCCTTGTCGTTTTTTAATCATATAAGATCGGTTCAATTCCAGACTTTCTTAAACCCGGTTCAAATCTTTGTCAACGAATCTCATCTGATTCAAATCCTTTGACAAGTTGAGTTACGATTGGACTTGAAGTAGCTGCTTCGAATCTCAATCTCGCTGAAGAAGAAGAAGAGATAAAACTGTTTCTCTTCGTTTCCGAAGCCGGGAACTGCGGAGCTCTGGCGAGCTGAGAATGGGGATGCATTTGGCTGCTCTGTTTTTCCCAATTATTGTTTCCCCACTCTTCGTTTACTCATCTGGAATCCAGCAGATTGGTTCTAACCAGAACTTGATCCACGATTTCGACGCAGCGAAGCTTGGAATATCTCATTTAGGTAAAAATTTTGATTTTTTTTTTTTTGTTCGTGGTGGTTTTGGGTTTCTTTCGATTGTGGTCTTTTGGTTGTAATTGTGTTCTTTTGTTTGCTGGGAATCGACATGCAGAAGCTGTTCTTGATGCGACCATACAGAAGGTGGATGCGTTACTAAGACCATCTACTTGAAAGAGCGTGAAAAGTTGATTCAAGATGCTGAAAGTCAGATTCATGATTTGCAGTCTGCTTCACACAGTGTCGAGGTTTGTTTGGTTTTCTAAAGAGAATGTATCACTCATTTTCATGGATTCAAAATTAAGTAGAATTAACTAAACAAGATTAGAGAGTTCGTCTACCAAGGAGGGCAATATATGTGGTAGAATATCATTTGATCGTCGGTTTATAACTTAAACCCAATTTTTCAAACATTAAGGGCTTTCCCAATTCTGAAAATTTTGATTGATAAGTTTGATTTAGGGCTTATCTCTCTCGTTTTAGACTCACTAACAAGCCAGGTCGGTGATTTAACCTCTATCTCTTCGAAATTCTCATCTGATGTATATGATTATACAAGATTTCTGCTATTTACTACGATTTGCTTTCCCAATTCCGAAATTTTTTGATTGATAATTTTTTTCTAGGTTAAAAGTCTTGAATGATAATGCACCAAAAGCCTCGGACACAGAAGGAGGCTACGGCTAACACAAAAGTCATCTGGGACATCAAAAGCTGTCCTGTTCGCCCTGAGTGTGATGCACTCTGGTTCTGTCACCATCACTGCCCTTGGCAGTCTAACAGACATTCCTGATAATATCATGCGAACGGTGTCATCCACTGGAATCGCTCTTTCTCACATCTTCCAAGGTTAATATCTTCTCATAGATCCTTAATTATGCTTTTCCACAGTAATTGATGCATAGAGTCTCAAGTCTTTAGTTTTCTGAAACAGGTAAAGGATCTATAGAATCGGCTATGCGTCATGTCGAGCCTGAGATTGGACCTCCAGCTAATATACTGTTCATATCTGTGGGAAACTTCTTTCGTCCTATTAGGGACCTAAAAGAGATGGGATACAACATTCTTCCGATGTTTGATGTTTCTCAACAACAACACTTCCCCCTTACACAAGATTTTACTGAAGCAGAGAGCCTCTGGAAAAGCTTTCCTGACAGGTTTTTTTTATGAAATATATCCCATGTCTTATTCTAGATTTGTATTAATTTAAGCATCAACCACTTTTTTAATGAAGAAGATAAACTAACTTTGACTCTCACATGCAATACTAATTTGTTGAATAACTAGATGAATTACTGTAGCTACTTTATGCATGCCCACAGATACAGTGGTTTCAGAGGAGAAGTGCAGTGAAACAAGTGAATGTAAGTGGCATTGCTTAGCATGTGATTATGACACTAGCAATGATAGTGCCGGTCAAAACTTTGAAAATTTCTCCAAGCATTGCTCGAGTAAAAAACATGTTATGGAGGTAAAAGGACAGACCTTTGTTGTATCAATATATCTTTGAATTATTCCCTTTCTTACTTGTATTATTTTTTTCCGCTGCACTGGATTTTTCAAGCAGCTGATGTTGGAGAAGCTCGACTTTCCGGGCTTTCCTAGAAACTTACATGTGAAAAACATGTTATGAGGCTTCTCTTGATTCTCAGAATGCTACTACTTCCATTGTGAACAAGGAACCAAAGGCAAGTTTAAATATATGAAAACGTTGAGATTTCTAATTTTTGGGGTTTCTTAATCAAAACTAAAACGATGTAGAGGAAGTGCCAGAACCCGAGAAGGAAATGCAAGAGAAACAATAATACATGGCCCTCCGACGTGAATGATGGAGTCATGCTGGAAGCTATACCAGTTCGAAGACAATCGGTTCAGGCACGTGTACCAACCGGGAGATCTGAAGATTGAAGCTGGTTATTTGGTTCTTTTAATTTCCTTTGATTTGGTTTGGTTTGCACTGGGACCTCTATCAGTGAATTGTTCTTCTTTTAAGGCTTGTTATATAGGGAATGGTTTGTTCTACTTTTTTAGGAAATGTTAATGGATAATAATACTGATGCTTAAAGAACAACATTTAAAAAAAATAAATAGAGTATGATGTAGAACAAAATTAATTTAATGGAATATGGTGTCAGGTTGTCTAAAGAATAGAGAATATGGTGTCAGGTTGTTGCTATAATGAAAACTGTTTAGACTTGTTAAAGCTTTTGGAGTGTTCAATCTGTAATCCAAATGTTGGAATACTGTAAGGAGGATCAATGGCTCAATCACTCTCCTTTGGAGAAAAAAGGGCTAAGATACTCTCCCATTTTTACATCAATTTTAAAATAAAAATGAGGTTGTCTACCACAATATCCAAGCACTTCAAGTAATTACATGATCCAACCAGCTTAATCCGTCCGAACCTGTTACCAACAAAACAACCCAGATAAATGTCGGATTATTTGCAAAAACTGAAAATAAAACAGAACATTTTACTGAACCGATTAAATCTTCAATTTTACCCATATCTCGAATTTTTACTCTTTCTTCATATCTCCTTTTGACCTTGTCAATCTCCAAATTTCTTACAAAATTTGATTTCTTGCAGAACTCTGATTTAGCTAATTTTCAAAAAAATCCATTCAATTCACAGATTTCTCATTCGTGATCGCATCAATATTTGCTTCGATTTCTTCTTCTTCAAATCAGATCTCCCGTGATAATGACCTAAATTTACCGTAACTCTATGATTTCATCCATTTCTTTCTTCTTTCTCGTAGACCTGGATTCTCGTTCAAGAGACTTAAGGCTCTGCAACAACTGCTTCAAGCCAGGGCATCTTGCTGCTGAATGCACAAACGACAAGGCAAGCAAAATCTGCAGGACTTCAGTGTTGGGATATACGTGCTAAATTCACACGGCGCAGCGGAAATAAAAAGCCAGAGAATATAA
>OVAX01000848.1:0-62319 GCA_900406405.1 Lepidium africanum | reverse complement strand
TATATAACTAAAAAAGAAAATCAGACCCATATATATATATACACTTATTACTAACATATATATATATATATATGTTTATACATATTACTAGCTCAGATATATAAAAGATAAAACTTCATATTCGGTTTTCTAATAATACTAGGATTATACCCACGCTATAGCGTGAGATTTGACTATTTTTTCAACTCGTGTTTATTTAGGTTTTTAGACCTGTCATCAACCGTCATCATATTTTGAATATTGTTTTCGAGATGTTACTTTAGAGGTCTGAAACCCAAAGGGTTTTAAATCTATATATCTTACAAACCGAACCAAACATGAATTGGAACCAAATCAAGAACCAAATTTTAGTTTTTTAGAGTTTTTCTAAGAATTTTTTCTTAAATTTTGAATTTTATATAAAAATACTCAAACACGAACTCGATCTATATCGAACTGAACTTTGTCCGAAAAATAAAAATACCCAAATAAGTATACCGAATTAGATGAACTGAATTTGACAATATACCAGAATGGATCCTAAATATATGTACCTGGAAAACCGAATCCAAACTCGAATTGAAACCGAATTTGTACCCGATATTTTTTTAATTAATTTTTAGTTTTTAGAGTTTTTTCTATTAAATCATTATTAAATTTGAATTTTTATATAAAAATCTGTAACAAAACCACCTTAAACCTATTTTTAAGGGTTGTTATGAACCTTAGGTTAATTTTATCCTAAAGTTTAAAATATAGTCTAAATGAAAGTGTCTCCCACTTGAAAATATAAATATATATGTGTATACAAAAAAACATAATTTTGTCCCGTGCAAGGCATGGGAGTTCATCTAGTATTTTAATGTAATCTAATCCAAAAACAACAAAGTTGTACTCTGCTGTAACACTGATTCATTAACTTAGGGATACACATTCAAATAAAAAATATTTTACGTATGGTTTAGTAGTGAAAGGCTTATTTTTTGTTGGTGTGAGCTTCCGACCAAAAACAAAAAGTGTTGAAGCAAAGCTCAATACTTGTGTAAAGTTCTATAATTTATACAGCTCCAAGAGACAAACAAAATCGTGATAGATATTTTACATGGTTAGATTAGGGGGATCCATTTCGTTTTCCACCAACAAAGCCATTAATTTTGTTTGACATAAGTGAATTTCAATCACAATTTGAAGTTGAGATCACACACAGACATCTTCAATCTTTCCCATTAATGCTCAGTTTCTTACGAAATTCCTAATACATCAAAGCATATTATATACGAGAGATCAAACTATCAAAATAAGGAACATATTTAAAACACAAAGGTCGTTGGAAAACTAAAGACAGAGAGTTAGTTTGAGGATCATATTTTATAAGATTACGTGCATAGCGATGTGAGAGCAAGATCTTCTTGTTCTTGCATATCGCGACGGGTGTAGATGGCTCAAACAAATCATTTCGGGTCCAATTAAATCCATCTCGAAATCTAGACGGACAAGAAGAACAAGATAATAAATCTATTGTATAAATCTTCTCCCATGAGTCTTGTGATGATTTTAACCTCCAAAGCTCTTGGATCTTCGTAACATCGTCCCTTTTTGACATACACAAATGATTGTCTAGAGTGCACATGTCAATGTAGTTAGGATCTGTACGAGCAATAGGTGGAAAAATCTTAGGTAGCACCTGAAATTTTTCGGTATGAATATCAAGAGTTACTACTTTGATTTCTCCATCATATGCTTCTGTGAACCAATAAATAGATCTGTTTGTAGAAACCGGCGGTTGGTCATGGAAGATCCGATAGCTTGGAGTGCAAGCCAAATACCTCCAAGCGTTTGCCTGAAAGTCATAAACCTCGCACTTGGTAACTCCTTCGTTTGGACTAAAAGCATCAGCATTGTAATGTTCAGAATTATACAACCACACTAATTTGTAATCAGAGGCCTTCACAAGTGCTATAGAACAGACTAAGTCTATGTTTTCTTGTGTGTGGTTTAAAGTGCGCAGCGAAATCAGTAACCTAGCCGGAGGAAGTGGTCGGGACCATCGTATGGCTGGATTAACTATATATATGACCTGTGTTTTAGGGGAAATGATGCAGAAAAGTCCGTTGCAACTTTCAGAAGCGCACATCGAAAAACGAAATCCTTGAGGGAAATTGATAAGAGTAGAGGATAGAAGCGCACCTGATTCCAAACAGATAGTACTAAAGCTAATGTCTGTGTCTGGACGAGGCATATTATTCTTAATCCCTTTCAAGGCGTTTTCCTCGGAGATGACCATAACCTTAGGATGATCCTCTTGTGATTTCTTAACAATTTTCAAGTGTCTCTCTGCAAAACTACGAGACTCGATAGTGGATCTCCATTCTTTTGAGAGGCACTTGAGTTGGATTAGGGCTTTCAACGGAAGTCGTAAGAATATTTCCTCGATGACATCTTGTGGTAGCGATGATGGTGCATTCACTAGCATCTCGTTTTTTCTTCTTCTCTTTCTTTGTGATGATGACGATGATGATGCAATCGCTCGGTTTACTTTTCTCATCTTTGATGATGATGAAATTCTTCTGTTTACTTTTCTCATTGTTGATGATTATATGCAATTGCCTCTAACCCTAATTGCTTATCATATATTTATATTCAACTATTTTTATGCCCCTAACCGCCTATCGTATTTGGTTAATACGAATAGAATTAGGAGTCGTACCACTTATCATATATATTTGATTTACTTTATCTTATGATCACTTTTATTTTTCTTCCGACTTTATCTCATGAGTTATTCTCGTCTAAAGATATCTATTCACGCTTTCTACTTTCCTTTTTTGGCATAGGATAGGCAATTAGTAACATCATATACTTGATCTGGTTATTGGATAATATAATTAACAATTTAACCCCAAAAAAGTGAAAGAACATTCACGTGCTAGAACATGTTTAAAACAAGAGAGTGGAAACAAAGTTCAATCAATTCAAAATTACCAACAATATTCCAAAAGACAAACAAAATCGTGATAGGTATTTTATGTGTGGGCATTGAATTTGAGCGTATAAGGAAATCTTGTTACAAGTGTTTCATAATCAGTTGTAACCCTGGGATTATACCCGACCCGACTTGTCCGACCCGACCCGAACCGAAAATTTGATAAATCGGGTCGGGTATGTAAAGCTTAATCGGATAGTTCAGATAGGATTGGGGCGAAATTCGGGTATGTTAATCGGGTCGGTTATATCGGGTATCCGAGAACCGAAACATTTGTTAACCTAAAGTGATTCTACACTCCCCTTAAAGTCGCAATTGTCTCAGGCTTCGATTGGTAATGGTATAATCGCCTAATGGCGTAATGTAATGCGATTCTGCCAATCAGCAAAACGTGCATAATGACGTAATCTAATGCAATTCTACAACTTTCTTTTTTGCCTAAAAATTTACAAAGAAAAATTTTATTAGATAAAAAAGTAGGTTTTTGTTGCTTTTTCACCTAATAATAAAAAAATAATAAAAAAATTAATAGTAATCTTTGTTTATTTATAAACCCACACCTACAAATTAATCATTATTCTCCGAAACTTACGTGGACCATTATATAAACTTTAACGAACTAAGTATTGAACAACAGCATGCTGTGTGGTTCTCCATGCAAACTAATAAAACTTCTGTAGTCCTCTCGGCTCATAACGGTTCTTCTCAACTTGGGATTCAGGAGATTCTCCAAAGGCCGTTAGTTCATTATCCTTGTTTCACGGGGTTTCGCTGTTTTGTGGATGCTTCTTGGAAGGATAATGAGCTCTTCTCAGGTGTGGGATGGTTTTGCTTCTCAGACAACAATAGCAATGCTAATTTTGGCGCTCGTGGGGTCTACCGTTGCCTTTCCTCCCTCCATGCCGAGTTCGAAGCCCTTATTTGGGCTATGATCCAAAACCCTAATAGCTAACTCTAACTGACCTTTTCTCAGATATCCACGAAGCAGTGTGTTGTACAATCTCACTGAATAGCTACCATGGAGACCGTACCGAACTACTTCTTGGAACAAAGCATCAGCCTCAAGAGTCCTTCCGAGACCAGCGAGAGTTTCAATCAAGCTAACGTAAGAAAGAGGATCGGGACGAGATCCTAGAGACTCGATTTCGGCGACGAGAGACATAGCTTCGTCGATACCACCTGTTTTACAGAAATAACGAATCCATCGATTGTACATTGAGAAGGAGAATTCCTCTGTGGCTATTTGGCGCGAAACTGGGTGGTTAAAGCAGAAGCAGCCATAGAAGGGTCGCCGCGAGTATCTGGAGAGTTCATCTGTGGCTCCTTGATACTCTTTTCATTTACTTATAAAATATATTTATTATGTTATACGTTTATCTTTATATCAAATTTTTTATTCTTTCTCAAATTTTTTTGGAATAAAATTTAAAAATTTGTAAATCAAAATTTTATAATACGTATTATTTTAATTTGCCCACAATTTTCAACTAATCTTTTTATCGACCAAAACCATAATAAACTAAATAAATTAATATTAAAATAAAATTAATTTTAATGTTAGGGATAATTTTATAATTTAATATTATGTCAACTTTGTAATCAACTACGTTAAAATTAAATGTGGTGTCACACATAAAATTTTCGATGAAAATCAATTCTCTAATAATATATAAGATTTAAAAGATTATTATTAAAAAAAACTTAATTCAAAGTAATAAGTAAAAGAATTTACGAAATTAATTTTTTTAATATAAATTTCAATTTAATTACGAATTTCAAATGTAAATATCTATATTACCAAAAAAATTTAAGTTATTATTTAAATATTTAAAGTAAACAAAATATTTAATTATTAAAAGTTAACAAAATTTAATATTAAGACAACTTAGTAATTTAATGTTAGGTTAATTTTGTTATCAATCACGTTAGAATTAAACGTACTGTTGACACGTAAGCATTTTTAAGATCACTTTTCTAATAATATATAAGATGGTGTAAGAAAATTGACCATGATAATTAATAGTTGAGTGTATTATTTATATATTTATTTAATAAATATATTAAAACTATAATAAAAATAGTTGATAAGGAGGTTCGTTGTATATTTAGTTTGATATTTAAAAAATATTTAAACTTGAATATATTCTTAAATATATGTGCCATAAACAATATAATTATATTATTATCACTATAATATTAAATATAACAAAAACTATGTTTAACTAAATAAATAAGAAAACATGAAATAAACATAGAATACCGCAGCCAACCAAGACTTAAGCTCAAGTCTTTAAATCCTAAGACAAACCTATAAATCACATTATATTCAAATGGTTTAATATATATTATATTATTATGGGCTATTGTAAAGACTTTTCGTCAATTGGAAAGGCCCGAATTTTTTATCTGTAAATTGTTGATGATCCATTAGTGAATTTTTCATTAATTGGAAATGCGCCAACGCAGTTTTATTATCATATATATATATATATATATATATATATATATAATAAGAAAATAAATAGAAGTATAAATATTATATTAACTCTATATTATGTAAAAAAATTAACCATAGTAAATATATTAAAATTTGTAAATTAAATATATATACCACTTACCATAATACACATATTGCAAATTAAAACTTGCAAATATGTATACCACCTAGACATCAATTGTTTGCGAATAAAAGTATAATTTGAGTGTTATACAAGCATGATTTATGTACCTTTGAAAATATTAATATTGGCAAATCAGATTAAGCATATAACAACTGTTTTTCGCATACAGTAAAAACTGAATTTATATCATTTTCTCATAGTGTACATGCAAGATGTAGGTCAGTAAGAAAATATATTAGATATTAATAGTCACTAATAGCATTAATATAATAAAATTGAATCTGCAAACTTTTGTCATATTTAATACTTTTATAAAATTTATTTACCTTGTATCTCTAAGTGCTATTTTTATATTCTTTTATATATTCACAAACCTTTTATTTCACCAACCCGCCGTAGCATGTCTCGAACTCCCTCGAACAACACCATTCGTATTAACTTTATACCAAGACTTACGTGGACGAGACCATGCAAATGAGACGATCCTCTCTAGGCCGATGTAATCTTGCTGTAGCGACCGTAGAGAAGGACTTCGCAACTTCTAAACTTGCATCCTTGTTAAAACGAACACGGTCCCAACATTTTCTTTGAGACCCAAAAACATTACCACATATCCATTTCCATCCCCACCAAACTGCTAGGGAAAAGGTAGTAGGCCAAGTATCCATCCAAACACCTCCCTTAGATCCAAGATTAACAAAAATTCATTCCAATAAAGATGCATTAAAGAACTCTCTTTGCTTATTCCTTGGGACAAGCTTCCGCTAAATCCCCGCCATGGCAGGGCAATCACGTAACACATGAGGTATAGACTCAACATCACCGCGACATACTTGGCAAACCTCACTGCTACCAATATGTCTTCGAACACGTTCAACATTAGGCATAATTACTTGATGAGAGACTATCCAAATAAACATGCGAGCTCTTTCAGTAACACGACATCACCACACTCTATCAAAAAAAGAAGACATATGTGGACCCAGATTAAGTTGGTGTGTAAGTATTCTATAAGTCGTTTTGACTAAAAAATTACCATCAATAGAAGCACCCCAAGATATACGATCATGAGCTCCAATTACACCATCAATCACAATAGAAAACAGTTTTAGTCAAGTCCTTTCACTCAAAAAGGGTGATATCCGAGACAAATCTCATCTCGAACCTACAATCCAAAGATCAGATGCGGTAACATGTAATTCACTAGTCGGTAAATCAGTGGGTACGTCATCCATTTACGCATCTTGACCTAGCCAGCGATATTGCTAGAACTGAACTAAACGACCATTCCCCATAATCCATCGAATCCCTGGACAAACCACATCCCGTAAACCCAAATATATACTCTGACATGTTGATGAACAAGATTGTTTTCCACTAAACCTTCCTTTATCTTGCAAATCTTTCACCTTGTTTTTGCTTCGCACTAAATGAGCCCATAGACTTGTACAATCATATAGTAAACGTTAGCCCACCTTGCCAAGCAAAGCCTTATTCATCTCACGAGATTTATGGATACCTATCCCTCCATCCTTCTTTGGTAAGCAAACCGTATCCCATGACAACAAGTGTTGTTTTCTTCGCTCGGTAGTACATCCCCAAACAAAATAACATGTTAACTTGTCAAGAGTATTAATCGTTGACACATGCAAAGCAATAATGCTCATGGTATGGATAGGAATTGAGGAGATACCTGCTTTGGTAAGAGTAACACGTCCTACAAGTCTCAAAGCACGGCCCTTCCAGCCTGCAAGGCGTGATGAAACTCTACCCAAAACTCTCCAAACGTATCTTTATTGATTCTTTTTTGGATAACCAGTAAACCTACATACTTCCTCAAGTCACTAGTGGATTTGACTACACTCTCATCACTAATTTGAGTTGCCAAATCCGACCCCACATTCTTTAAGAAATAAATCTTGGATTTCTCAAGACTTACATGTTGTCCCGATATGCCACAAAACTTCTCTAAAACAGACATAATCACTTGAATTTGTGAAACTGAGGCCTCAGCAAATAGAATGAGATCATCAGCAAAACACACATGAGAAAATTTTGGACCCCCATGAGATAAACGAGTTGGTTTCCACATCTTAGCAGCAACTAAAGCATCAATCATGTGACAAAGTCGTTTGATAACAAGAACAAATAGATACAGAGATAAAGGATCTCTGTGGCATAGACCTCGGGCAAGCTTAAACGACTGTGTATGTTCCCCATTCAATAAAACACTCATCGAGGCATTAGAGACACACGCCATTATCCACTCAACCCAAGATGTTGGTAAGTTAGCTAATCTTAACGTGTCTTCTAAGAAATCCTAGCGCACTCAATCATAAGCTTTTTCTAAATCAAGCTTCAAAAGCATCCAACCCTTGTGGCCAGACTTCTTTCTCATGGAATGAATAGCTTCTTGAACAACAACTATGTTATCCAAACTCAGACGTCCAGGAATAAAACACGATTGAGCAGGACCAATAAGGTTTGACATAAATGGTTTCAGACATATCATCAATGTCTTTGTTATTATCTTAAACAACACATTGCATAGACTTATAGGACGGAATTGGGTAATTTTCTCAAGCTTTAATACTTTAGCAATAAGAACCACTAAAGCATCGTTCATACCATCAGGGATTATCCCTGTATCAAAAAACTGAAGCACAAAAATCACCACCGATTCACCAACCGTATCCCAACAAGATTGATAAAATACCTGTTGGAAACCATCGGGTCCCAGAGCCTTATATCTCCCCATACTCCGAATAGCATGTTCCACATCTTCAGCCGTAAAGGCTCTTTGCAAAGACGCCAACTCGGAATGTGAAAGATTCGTAAAACCAGATCCCGGGAGTGGATCTGAGTTGATGGTAACGTCACGAAGGAAGAAAAGGGATTCATAATAGTTAACGACCATACTCTCCAATTGTTGTGAATCCAAAACCCACACACCTTCATTATTTCGAAGACTTTCAATTCGATTCTTCCTCCTACAAATAATCGTACTAGTATGAAAGAACAATGTATTACGATCCCCAAGAGCAATCCATCTTTCTCTAGATTTCTGATACCACAAAGTCTCCTCTTGTTCGAGAATTCTATCAAGTTCTTGAACCAAGCACTCCTCTTCCGCAAGTAAAGTATCATATGGAGATGACTCTAAGCGATCTTGGACATGTTGAATAGCACCCAGAAGAATATCCTTCTTTTTATTAATATCCTCAAACACCTCACGATTCCATCTTTTGAGAGATCTCTCAAGTTTATGCAAAGCCTCAGGAGTACTCAAAGAACGATCCGACGAGGATTCTAAGAGAGTTTTAAAACCCTCATGTTGTAACCAGCAGCTTCAAAACAAAAAGGTCGTCGTCGAGGATCACTAACCACTATCGGACAAAGTTGAAGGTAAAGAGGCGCATGATCTGACGATAAAAATGGTAAATGTGCAACAGTCGATTCCTGCCACTTTAAGTGAGCCTATGCACAACAAAGCACTCTATCAAGTCTCTTAGCAACGAAATTAGACTCAACACGTCTCTTCTTCCAAGTAAAAGTATTGCCCCAAAAACCAATGTCAATTAGCATAGCCTGATTTATCTAATCACAGAACTCAAGGGAGTCTTGTGACAAATGCCCATTACCCCCAACTCTCTCATCTAATCTAGTAATGTTATTAAAATCACCTCCGGTAAAACTGGTGTAAATATTCCTTGAACCACACGCCCTAGCTCACTCCACAACCCACTCCTTCTTTTAACGGATGGAGCTGCGTAAACTGCTATGACATGTAGAACATCAAAACCCTTATCTACCTTAGCACAAATAAACTGCTCCGGAGACTCCACCACATCAACGGAACCCAAGTTGGACTGCCACAAGAGCCAAAGTCCCCCACTCTGTCTTCTAGCATCTACATGAAACAACATATCAAACCCCAAACCTTAATATATCTGCCTTGCTCTATCTCCCCCAGCATGAGTCTCAAACACTGCCAGAATATCAGACTTATATTTCTTCAACAAATATCTGATTGAACGTCAGAAATTGGGTTTATTCACCCCTTCCCCCGACACTTCCAAAAAAGAAAATTTATGATATGACAAAATATCAATAGATAAAAAACTACTGGGGAGAGATGTTAAGCCTCCATGAAAACATCATAAGAAGCTTTTAACTTCTCCTTATCACTAAAATCTGTCGATGAAACATTAGTAACTATGTTACCATCATTAGAAATATTATCCACATGCATACTATTCCCTTTCTTCACCAATTCGACAGTTTAGAACCTGTCGTGAAAGCCCACTAGCACAGCCAACATTAACGTCCTCAATACGTAACATTTTCCCTGATGCAGAAAATTCACTTTCACACCTTATCGGTCCAAAAATAAGACCTTTAGTGGGTTTAATGTTATTAGGTTTCCTTCTCAGAGACCTCTCAGTAGACCTAGGTTCAAGCCCAAGTTTTTCTGTCGACCCACTTTTAGGTCCACTCTGAAATTTAAAACCTGCAGACATGCTACGAGTATTTCCTCCTGCCTTATCTTTCACGGAAGCATTCTTAATCAAAATAGGCTCAACCTCTTTTTTTCAAAATATTCATCGGACCTACACTCCTAGAATTTGGGGGAGACAAAACTTCTTGTAGCGTAACAAAACGGTTAGAAGATGTAGAGATATCTGCAATTTTCAGAATATATGAATCCCTAGAATCATGCCCTTGTCTCACAACTGAATTACTGATATACCTAGATTTTTACCAGTTTTAAGCTCATTTAATCATTTGTTTTCAGAGTCTTTGTTTGCATTTTAGTGTCTTTTCAGGTGGAAAACGAGAAGAATTAGGATTACACCCATAGAGCTTAGTGAGAAAGGATTTGGAGCGTTTTTTGGGTTTTCAGCAGATGATCGATCAATCAAGGCCTTGCTCGAGCGATCATTCTCTTCAGTCAAAGTTGCGCTCGACTTGGTGATAGACCTCACACCTCCACGATCGATCGATCACACCTACACCAGAAGCTGGCTCTACCTCGTGATCGACCAAGCTGTTTTGAAGATCGATCATTCACATGATCGATCGATCAACCCCTTAATCATAAGCCATTCAATCAGAATGCAGGCGGAAGCAACTGGCAGAAACCGTACAAGCTATATGTGCAGCAACCCGCATAGCAATCGCCTCCACCGAATCCTTCAGGAACGTCTAACGGCGAGATCAAGGCTCTGATTCAGCAGCTTGCATCTGAGCAGCAAAAGACTACTAGAGAGCTTAATGTCAAAGTAGACAGTATGTACAACGATTTGAACAACAAGTTTGAGTCAGTTTCTGTACACCTGAATAAGCTAGACACTCAAGTAGCTCAGACTGCTGAGGCGATGCATTATGCGATTCTGGAGCTAGTGTGAATGTGATCTTGCTGGAGACAATGAAGAAGCTTGGTATTGATTTGATGCAGGAGCATAACTCATCCATCTCTTTTGGAGATACGACCTCCAAAGTACCAAGAGGAAGATTGGTTGACTTCACTCTTCTGGTTGGAAACTATAAAGTCCCAACAGATTAGATTGTGGTTGAGATGACAAGAGGAGGAGCTGTTCTGATTTTGCTAGGCAGGCCATTCCTCAACACAGCAGGAGCCGAGATCGACTTCCCAAACAAGAGAGTTGTGCTGAAAATTGTAGACAAAGACATCTCCTATCCGATCAGGGCTACCAAGAGTGAGTTATGTGGAATGATTAGAGTTGATGTTGAGAGGCAAGAATATTCTAAGTCTGAAATCCAATTTGATTCAAGTTTGAAAGGTAATGAGCTAAACTACGAGTCGGATGAAGAGTACCAGCTGTATCGAGAGCATGAGGAAGACTCAGCTGAGCATGAGGATACCTGTATCCTGGATCTTCCAGATAAGTCTTATGATTATATTGTTGCTAATTTTTCTCTTAAGATCTTTGCAGGGAAGTTTGGACTTGAGACTTCAGGACCATACACCGTGAAGAAGATTGTACTTGATGAAACTGTAGTATTGTTGGATGCTACAATAGCTGAAGTCCACAAGAAGGATGAACAGCTTAGAAGCTTCATCATCGGTGAAGAAAAGACTAAGGGAGTGAACGATCCTCCCAAGAGTCAACCTACCATCTAAGTGGCAACCGAGTCAAGCTAATGACTCTAAACAAGCGATGAGTATGAGGCAACCCACTATTAGGTAGTTTGGTTTTTCATAGTTATCGAGTTTTGGCTTCTTTTTTTTTGGTTTTGTTTCAGGTGAGAAATTGAAAGAGAGAGTCTTGATCGATCGATCATTGTGGTATCAGACATTGCGCTCAACCAGTTGATCGACCTGCATCATCTTGATCGATCGATCAACGAGGGAAAGAGTTTTGTGCGCGACCGATTGATCAACCTGAGATGATTTGATCAATCGATCACCGGGACTAAGGATTTGTGCTTGACCAATTGATCCACCTGCATAGTCTTGATCGATCGATCAACGAGGAGAAAGGATTATCGTCCGACCATTAGATTGACCTGCATCATCTTGATCGATCGATCAAAAGCAGAGAAGGAACCACGAGTTCTCTGATCTATCGATCAATGCGTCAGGTAAGTGATCTATAAACTCTGAACACAGGTTTCTCATAATCATAACACTTTTTGTTCTTGAGTGATTTTCCAGCGAATATCTTCAAACTTTCATAACTTCTTCGATTCTTAATTGTTTTCTTTGATTCAAAAACCTAATCCACTCGGATTTTTCTCCTCTATCTGATTATCCTATCATCTCATTCGATTGGCAAAGGTATGGCTTCCTAATTTGCGATTTACAGAACGAATTGAAGTTTTTGGGAAGTTTTGGATTTCAATTCTTGATGTTTAATTGTTTAAAATCCATATGCTTTCACTCTTATAGGGAATTTTGAAGCCTATATTATATTGGTTTTTGCCTAGAAATCGTTTGTTAGGTTGAAGGAGAACTTTTAGTGAATTTTGGGAATTTAAGTTGAATTTGAGGTTTTGTGGAATAGATTGATGCATTGATGGATGTTGTTTATGTTGATTATTGGGTTTAACAATTGATTTCACAATCACCTCCCTTGAATCCAATATTTCGTGATTCTCAAGATTTTGAGGAGAAACTAAAAACTCTATTTTTCTCTTGTTGATTCGTGTTGTATTTAGATGGTGAGAACTAATGAGCCGAGGAAACCAACAAAGAAGGTTAGGCGACCGACAAACATCGAGGAAGGTCAATCCTCTTGTGGTGTTATTCGGAGAGAGCATTTGCCTTGTCCAAGACCCGATGGGGAGCCGTTTAAGCAAAATTTGGGTAATCAGTCTAATCCAAAGTTGTTGACGAATGATAGCCTTTATAAAGGACATACGTCTGAGGGAGGTTGGCAGAGATTTCATGGGGTCTTCTATGACCAACTGCTGAGGAACAAGATGATGCCAACTAAGTTTCTATGTCCAAATACTTTGGACAAGCTAGGGATTCTTAATGACGTTGGTGGTATGCTTGAGAGACTGGGTTTAGGCAGTTTTGGAATTACACCGCACCTGCTATATCCTGAGCCAGTTCGGCAGCTGTTAGCTACTTATAACATTCATTTGGCTGAGGATCCTCATGCTCCGGTTTCAGCTGCTTATTTTACATTCATATTCAAGGGCATATTGTACACATTGACCGTCAGGGAGATCTGCAGGATCTATGGCTTTCGAGAGGATGCACAGGGAGAGTTGCCTCATAGTTCTGGTCCAGCTAGCAATGCCTTGTGGCATATCCTCGCGGAAGGAAGTTTTCAAGGTCGTGATTCCAAGCTCACTCACATTAGGAACCCTGCAATTTGGGTTGTAGCTAAGTTTCTTGGGTCTACTTTCCTTTGCAAGGAGATCAACCCTGCTATTACTAAGCCAGAGTTGGAAATTCTACATCATGTTATTGCTCCATTAGTGCCAGACTTGTATGGTGATGCTCCTACTCTTAAGTATGCACCTTGTGACATCAACTGGGGGTATGTTTTTGCAAGCCTACTTCTGAAATGTCGCTTCAAAGTTGAACCAGACCAGCCATTAGCCGAGACCATTGGTAGTCTACTGACGCCTATCTTCCGGTCCCTCAAGCTTGATCTCAGCAACACGCTGAAGAACGAGAAGATAACGGGCATGGATGACTCAGTTTTGACCCACTTCACCTACCTTACTGAGAAGAGTAAGTGGAGGTACTACTCTACGGACTACAAGTCTTGTTGGTGTAAGGTTCCAGCTCCTGAAGTTACATCTCTCACCTGCCGAGAGAACGTGATGTTCGAACCTCACCTCACTCATTCGGAGATTGCCGAGGTCAAAACGGAGCAGCCTCAGGTTCAGCGTAGTACTCCTCGGAAACATTCTTCTGCAGCTCATGCACCTTCACAGCCATTTCCTAACATCACTCAGACACTTGAGCATGTTATTCCTGAGTATAGCGAGGAGTTTGATGTTCCTCCTTTCTCTGATGACTTCACAGACAAAGAGTACAGGCATTGGCACTTTGAAAATAAGAAGAGGGAGCATTCGACGAGGAAGCGTCTATGGGAGACACTTCGGAAGATTCCAGTTGCTTTCTGCTTGGGCACTCCTTCTGCTGATCGTGGCAAGACCTGTACCAGAGTGACTACACTAAGACCCGACGTTGTTGGACGTTATTCTAATGATGCATCTAAGGATGAGGATAACCAACCACTAGATTATCACCTACCACGTCATCGCCGAGCTCTAGGAGATCGTGAGAGTCAGAGCCCGGAGTAGCTCTGTCGATTGTCTCACAACTCTATGCTTTTATTCAGGTATTTTCATTCATTTTTCATTCTTTTTCGTGTCAGGATTTTGAAACAGAATCTGTGATCGATCGATCATCTTCACGATCAATCGATCAACATGATATCAGAGTGATATCTGAGGATTGCGCTCGATCTCATGATCGATCTGGACCATCATTATCCCTCGATCAAGGTTTGATCGATCGATCATTCACACGATCGATTGATCACCTTCATAGGTTCACTCTTTCACGATCTTTGTTTTTAATCATTTTCTTTTTATTTGTTTTTCTTACAAGTCGATCTTCCTTTTTCTTGCTTATTTTTCACACCGAGTCGGTGTGAAGTAAATTTGGGGGAGAGCACTTGTTATGACTAACAAGCTTCTTTCTTTTGTTTTTCTTTTTGAGTCATTTTTCATTATTTTTAAGTCAGTTTATGTTTAGATGAGCTTAAACCGTTTTCAGGAACAATGATTTCTAAGGAATTAGTGCATTTTCAAGAACCTAAGTGACCACTGACTCAGATTTGACAGGAATTGATGACTATGGAAAACGTAGAGACCTTGTAATTTCTCAACGTTAACCATATCCTCTCAGGTATTCGAAGAATCTATGCCGATTTCACACCTAACCTGACTTAGTTTTTCTCGTCAAGGGAGTTGAGATACATTGGATCAGTTTCTTTTCTTAGTTCAATGACAAATATTTCTTTGTAAGTATGGTTTCCCCTCTCTACATCATTTCAAGCATTTATCCTTATTTCTGAAGTAACAAAAACAAAGTTGTGCATTGTGGTAAGCCTAGGGTAAAAGTTTTTCAATAACACTGCTTGTGCTTGAGTGATTTTGGTAAGTTTAGGTTACCTCCAATAACGTAACCTTTCACTTGAGTATCATTGCTGACTGAGAAAGATTCTGATGAAGCTACACTTGTTTACACCCTTTGAGTTAGCTAAGAACAGCAAATAAAAAATATATAGAATGATACCCTAGGTAAGTAGGGAGAAATTGGTTAGACGAAATAGAGGAACGGAACCATATTGAAAGTAGTCTTGAGAATTGAGAGAGAAGCTCCTATATCCTGATGTGTATACATTTTAGCATGTTTTAAAGCTCTAATATAGTCCATTTTGCATTCATATTCATAGCACTTACATCATTTTAGAGCTATTTTTGGTCCATTTGCATTGTTTTCACTTGCATTGAATACATTGTGCATTTTGGAGTTTTTATCAGGAGTTTTTAGACACAAGATCAGTCAAGAGGTGAACAAGGATCGATGATTTGACAAGCTTGATGAGTCACCTCTGCCACCATGACCGAGTCGGAAGCCAGATCGCACCTTCTCAGCAAGATTTGACCGGAAGACACCATTTGGAGCTAAATAGGAAATAAAGATTGATGAGCTGGCAGCTGAATCAAATATTTTTTATCCTACTCGGGCCACGTGGCCGAGTCAGACACGTTTATATACTTTTCTTGACTTTCTTTGTTTGACTCTCTAGGGTTTTGCTACTGAGGGTATAAATACTCTTTTATTGTAAACAGAAACAACCATCTAGATTTTATGTCTCTTTGGTGAAAGAACACAAAAAAACATTCTATTTTGTAATTTTCTAGATCAAATCCTTTTTCTTTATCAGTTTTAATGCAATTTCTGTTTGTAGTTTGATCTTATTTATCCTCTTCTTTGTCTTTTGATTATGTTGTTTATTTTATTTTCTGTGTTTTTAATCCTTTATATAATTTATGAGTAGAAAGCTAGGGTTCTTGAGATGGGTTAGATTAGTGAGGAATCCTTGATCTCCTAGGTGTCTAAGCTTAGATTTTCATAGATCTCTTCATTTTTAGTGTGCTTAATGCTAATTTCTCTCTGATCAATTGAGATTAGATTCTAGGGATTTCCCATCCTTGAGACCTCCTTATCATTCTGATTTTCATCTGCTTTTCATTGCTATATCTACTTGTTTAGTTTTGCATTTCATTGTCTATTTTACCTATTGCTCTGTTTGATTTGCTATGTTATTCTGAGTTCGTATTGATTCTAGTTCTGTTTGATTTAGTCCTGTTTTGTTTAGTTATCTGCTTGTTTAATTTCCCATTAGGTTGATTGATAAATCATCATATCATTTGGCTTGAATTAGAATAGTTGGATCATATCTTTATTGCTAGTTGCTCACCCAATTGGATTGACACATTTCTGCTCTACAATGATGAAAGTGCAGTAGGTTATTTGAAACATAGTAAAATGTTGTTATCAAATTGGCACCGTTGCCAACTGGGTGTTTGTTAGCTACAATTAGGATTTTCAACTCTCTAAGATCAAGTTATTTTTGTTCCACGTTGATACTCACTTGTGGCTCTACCTTTGTCGTTCTGTTTCAGGTGATTTCACAACTTGACCTATCAGCTCGGCGTGTCTTCCCGAGTCAAAGATTGAGTTGAGCTCTCTCATTGTATGCAGACACGTTTACAGGGGAGTCAGAACCTTCTCAGCCTGCGCGATAATATTAACCAGCTTCCACGCGATTAAGGGCACAAAGAAACCTTCTCCATAGTGACCACGAGTACTCAGTGGAAATGGATCCGCAAACAGATGAGCATTCAACCCAACTTCCTATGCATGGACCTCAACAGAGGAGGCCACGAACAATTGGAGCTGGAGATGCACCAAGCGCTCACACTCAGCCGCATGACATCGTTCGTCCTGCTATCCCAAACAACAATTTTGAAATCAAGAGCAGTCTCATATCTATGATCCAAAACCGTCAGTTTCATGGCCTACTTACTAAAGACCCTCTTGACCATTTGGACGAGTTCGAGAGGATGTGTAGCCTAACAAAGATTAATGGAGTGAGTGAGGATGCTTTCAAGCTTAGACTGTTCCCATTCTCGGTTGCGGACAAAGCACACATCTGGGAGAAGTATCTTCCCCAAGGCTCTATCACTTCCTGGATCGATTATAAGACAGCTTTTCTTGCCAAGTTTTTCTCCATATCTCGAACTACGCCAGCAGGAAACACCAAACTCGGAAACCTTCGCTGAGGCCTGGGAGAGATTCAAGACTTATCTATCATAGTGCCCTCATCATGGTTACACCACATAGTCTCTACTCAACACCCTTTATAGAGGTGTTCTTCCTAAGATCTGCATGTTGTTAGACACAGCAAGCAACGGAAACTTCCTTAACAAAGATGTAGATGAAGGCTGGGAACTGGTGGAGAATCTAGCTCAAGAAGATGGTCTGTATAATTAGGATTTTGATAGGAGTGTGCGCGAGATAGTTGACTCAGACTCGGTCAGCAGAAAAAAGTTAAAGGCTTTGAATGAGAAGTTGGATAAGCTCCTTATTGTACATCAAAAACATGTTCACTGCGTGAATGAGGATGAACAGCTTCAGGAAGAGGAGAATGATCAGGTTGAAAAGGTTAGTTTTGTGCAGAATCAGGGAGGAGGCTACAAGCAATACAACAACTACAAGCAGCACCTAAACCTCTCCTACAAAAATATCAATGTTGATAATCCTGAAGACCAAGTCTATCCACCAAAACCCCAACATACTCAGACCAAGGCTTTTGTACCTAAGCAACAATACCATCAGAGTTTTCAGCTAGCTCCAATAGTTCCACCAGAGTATGAAGCTCAACCTTAACAGCCTACTCAACAAACTCCAGAGGTTATGGATTTACTCCAACATTTTCTCAAGGGTCAGAATTCTACAGCTACTGAGTTGACACAGAAGTTTGCAGAGGTCCACAATAAGATAGATACATCTCACAATGACCTCAACTGCAAGTTTGAGACTTTGAACGCTAGGCTGAAATATCTACAGAGTTAGCATGCATCCTATTCTATGGAGATTAGTGGGCAACTACCAGGAAAAGCCATTCAGAATCCGAAAGAATACACTGCCCAGTCTATCACCTTAAGGAATGGAACCAAGCTATCTACGCCAGCAGGAAACACAAAACTCACTAGGGACAGTGAAATTCAAGAAGGGGAGGATCACCAAATTGCTGAAAAGCCTAAAACAACAACTTCTAATGGTCAACTCGGCCTCCAACTCGACGTCTCAGGCCTAGTTAAGTCTCTTTTAGCACCAACACCTATTGTTTTAAAAGAAAACGAGCCACACTTCGTTCCTCTACCTTATAAGCCTCAACTACCTTTTCCTGGACGGCTTAAAAAGAACTTAATTGAGAAATATAAAAACCTCTTTGACAAGCAAATGAAGGAGATTGAGCTTAAGATTCCTATATTGGATGTGTTTACACTTATACCTCCTTACCATAAGTTCTTAAAAGAGGTTGTCAAAGAGAGAACTAAGGAAGTAAAGGGAATGACAGTAGAGACTTATGAGTGTAATGCTATCTCACAAAGGAAAGTTGTGCTAAAGAAGCTAGATGATCCTGGGACATTCACTTTACCATGCTCATTGGGTCATTTGACTTTCAACAAATGTCTTTGTGATTTGGGAGCTTCAATAAGCCTAATGCCACTCTCTGTTGCTAAGAGGCTAGGGTTCAATAACTACAAGTCTTGCAAACTCTCCTTGATTCTAGCTGAAAAATCCATTCGATCACCATACGGTTTGCTGGAGGATTTGCCTATTAAGGTTGGTAATGTAGAGGTGCCCACAGACTTTGTGGTGCTTGATATGGATGAAGAAACACATCCACTACTCCTTGGTAGACCATTTTAGCCTCAACTGGTGCAGTACTTGATGTGAAGAGTGGAACAATTGAGCTGAATCTTGGGAAAGACCTCAAAATGAAGTTTGATATCAATGATGCGAAGTAGATACCAACTATTGAAGGACAAAGTTTCTCAATTGAGAGATTGGATAACCTGGACAAAAAATCTCTTAAGCTCCCTCAAGTTGTATTGGTCAAGAGTGGTAAAGCTAGTGATTACTGCAGAAAATCCCCAATATATGAAGAGGTTGTAGATGGGAAAAGCCTTGAATCTTTGTTTGCTTGCCATGAAACAGTACAACCACCTCCTAAGGAGTTATTCAAGCTTCCTACATTGGATCTTGCACCTGATATAGTTTTGCAACCAAATGGATTTATGGATGGAATGATGGAGTACAAGAGCAGGAAGCACCCCAAGCCATTTGCTAAAGTTAAGCAGCTTCTCTTCCCAACGAAACCCAAACCAGATTGGTCAGGACCTTTCATCATTAAAGAGGTCATGCCTTGTGGAGCCATCACTTTGGTTAGCAAGAAAGGAAATGATCATCCAGTGAATGGGCAGAAGGTTAAGCTCTACATGGTCGCTGGAACCACTTCAGAAGGGATCTCAACTCCTCTCTCTGAACCACCCCAAGTCTAATAAGGGTGAGAAGTCCAGCTTAGTGACTATAAACAAGCTCACTTGAGAGGAAATCCCATGGTATCCTTGTAAATATTTTAATTAAGTTTTTAGGATTTTCTTTTGTTTCTTTTGTCTTTAATTTTAATTTTCAGGGAATGAGTGATATGGTGGATTTCAGAGGTTTGAGTAGCAACTGGGAGAATTAACCATCAAATTGGCCAAGAAAAATGGAAGTTACTTCAAAATCTAGTGGATAAAAATCTGACTCGGCCCTAGCAGCCGAGTTGTCAACCCGAATCAGAAGAAAGAAAAATGGATTCATGGAATTATTCACCATATTCTCCCATGGGCCTTTAATTCTTGATTTTGCAGAAGTTTGGAGAGTTTTTGAAGCCAACTCAGCCAATAAGAGAGCAAACGTAGCTGAGTTGGGTTCAGATCTGCTATGTTTCTTTCAAACTCAGCCATATCTGTGGAGCAGAAGCCCGAGTTAACTCCTTGCCTCCGTGAATCTTCAATTTCAAACTCCCCCAAGATGAGTTCAATAGCCCATCTACCACTTACTTCCAAAGATTGGACAAGTTTTAGAGTCAATTCGGCCAAATCGAAGCACCGTGAAGCCGAGTTGAGTAAAGAAAGGTGAAGCCGAGTTCGAGTTTACTTGAGAAAAAGGGAGAAGCTGCATTGAGAAAATAAAGAGAGTCATTAGACCGAGTTGACAAGCTGAGTTGAGCAAGTTGTGAGCAACTCGGGTAGGATAGCCGAGTCTGTGGCCGAGTCCAGTTAAGAAAGAGTGAAGTTGAGTTTTCTTGTCTGAGTCAAGAGGCCGAGTTGAGATTTTTGGTGAGCTAAAGCCAATTTGTGAGCAACTCGGGTATAATAGGCCGAGTTGATCTTGTTTTGCCATTTCTGGAGATAAGATGACTTATGTACCATGCATATGAGGCCGAGTTGGTTTATTGGACAAATGTGTGACAAACTTAGCGGTTTTAACTGAGTCAACTAGTGAAGTGGTTGTTTGTAGTGAAGTCTTGACCAACTCGGCTATTTTGACCAAGTCAAAAAGTGTATTGTTTTGTTTTGTGACGCAGTGAGCAATTGGAGGTAAGAAGTGGGAAAAGGCAACGGATTGATAGTTTTTCATGAAGTGAAGAAGTTGACTCGGCTATTTTGACCGAATTGGTTAGGCCAAGTCGCGTTACAGAGGCAAAATGTTGAAACCTGGAGCTGGTTCATGAAGAAGGGCGACCAGACGATCAAGACGCTAAGAGCCTTCAATAAAAAGTTTTGACGATGAGAATACTGTAGAGTACATGGCAAGAAGATATAAGATTAAGAAAGGGAAAAGTGTTTCTGAAACTCCTGAGTTTGATGTGGTATTAGGGGTTAATGACACAGACAGCGCTGATCCAGCTATGTGGACTTTGTACTTCAAGTGAGGTAACAACTTCAAACTCTCATTGTGAATACCATTGCATCTTTGGCTGCTACTTGTTTATAATCTAGAATTCTTTTCAGACTTTTATCCACACAAGAGACTGTGTGATTTAAGTTTGGGGGAGGGTTCTAGAGGACAATTGATCATGTTTTCTCTATTCTTATATTATATTCTCATTTAGATCATGCATTCATATAAGTTCTATAAAAATCGAAAAAGATTTTTCATTTCCAGCATATTCTAATCATGCTACATATAAGGCATAGAAAAGTACAAAAAATTGAAAAATCAGAAGAAAAAAAATTGCATAAAAAGAGTGTCACATAGTTGCATATCATGTAGATTGAGTCTAGTTTTCATTGGGAACTATGTTACTTCTGCCTTGTTTGATGCTGGTTTGATGGTTATAATCAATTCCCTCGTCTTAAGTTGTTTGATGCATTCATTCTAGCTTGAAATTAAAACCGAACCACGCTTGGAATTCACGGAAATTATTGCATATTTTGATTGAAAGTGCTATGATTCGATATTATCCCTTGCTTAAGTGATAACTAGAATTTGAATTAGCAATTATCTAGTCTTTGCATCATTTTGGAGTTTATGGATTTCACAGAATATTTGGACTATCTTTCTCCTTCATGACTGCTACCTTGTTAGTCCAAATAGTATCCCACCTTGCTGCATAATCGCTTTATTTCAAACCTTACCATGTTTGTTGTGTGATTGTGAGGCCTTTTTTGGAATAGCTTAGCATAAAGTGGTAGGTGAGAACCGACAAGAGCATGTCTCCATGTAAATTCTGGTTCACGACTTTTGGGCCAGACTAGGACTAGGTGGCTATGGTTTTGGGTGTGGGTTTTGCTTGTGCTTAAGCAGGGGAAGTTATGAAGTACATAAGCAAGAGAAAGAAAGGTTTAAAAGAAAGAGTTTAAGGAGGGATTGAGTTGAAAGTGTAAAATAGTTCTAGTGAAGGTTTTGGAGAATTGAAAAGATAAGAAAGGTTCTAAGAATAGAAAAGGAAAGAATAAGCCTTGGTTAAAGAAGAAAAGATCCTAGTGCTGAAAGAGTTTAAGTTCCAAAACCGCTAGAAATTCAAGTAATAAGACTTCTCTCCTTAGATTTTCGATTGGAAAAAGCTTATGTTTATGATCTTGATGGCTGGAAAAAGAAGAAGCCTTATGATGAAAGGGTATACTATGATCATATTCTAGGTTTAGAGTAGCTAGGTTGAATCGCTTGGTGTATGGGTAGATGGATATATGCTCTTGTATGCATCTATTGGATTATCACCTTTAGCATTATGCCAAAGTTTTTCCATTTTTGAGTGATCCCTTGTGCATTGATTAACCACATATTATAGAGATCACTTTAATCTCTTGAACCTTACCTTGGCCAAATGAACTCCTTATTGATGCTTAGATTTGATCCACGGTTCTAAACTTTAATGAATGTTAAAAGGGATAGCTGATTTGAAAGCATGAGTAGTCAAGGTTGAATCCATTCGGTTTTATGATGATCATGGCTAGTGTTTTTTGAGTATGGTTGAATGCTTGCATCCAAGAACTTTTGACAAGGACATTAATTTCTTAACTCTCGAATCAGCATGTTTTGGCTCAGAGTTCCCAGCATTGCATCCTCTTTTCTTTCTTAGATTCTTGAACTTGCTTGAGGGCAAGCAAGGTTTAAGTTTGAGGGAGTTGATGTGTATACATTTTAGCATGTTTTAGAGTTTTAATATAGTCCATTTTGCATTCATATTCATAGCACTTACATCATTTTAGAGCTATTTTTGGTTCATTTGCATTGTTTTCACTTGCATAGCATACATTGTGCATTTGGAGTTTTTATCAGGAGTTTTTGGACACACTGGGGACGAGATCAATCAAGAGGTGAACAAGGATCGATGATTTGACAAGCTTGATGAGTCAACTCGGCCACCATGACCGAGTAGCCAGATCGCACTTTCTCAGCAAAATTTGACCGGAATACACCATTTGGAGTTAAATAGGAAATGAGGATTAATGAGCTGGCAGCTGAATCACATATTTTTTATCCAACTCGGGCCACGTGGCTGAGTCAAATGCGTTTATATGCTTTTATTGACTTCCTTTATTTGACTCTTTAGTATTTTGCTACTAAGGGTATAAATACTCTTTTATTGTAAATAGAAACAACTATCTAGCTTTTATGCCTCTTTGGTGAAAGAACACAACAAAACATTCTTTTTGTAATTTTCCAGATCAAATCCTTTCTCTTTACCAGTTTTTAATGCAATTTCTGTTTCTAGTTTGATCTTATTTATCATCTTCTTTGTCTTTTGATTATGTTGTTTATTTTATTTTCTATGTTTTTAATCCTTTATATAATTTGTGAGTATAAAGTTAGGGTTCTTGAGGATGGGTTAGATTAGTGAGGAATCCTTGATCTCCTAGGTGTCTAAGCTTAGATTTTGCATAGATATCTTCTACTTTAGTGTGCTTAATGCTAATTTCTCTATGATCAATTGAGATTAGATTCTAGGGATTTTCACACCCACAAGGTGTTTGGTGAAATTTCTGAACCAACTAATTTCAGAGATTTACATTTCTAGCCTAAGAGATTAGTTGTCTAGAGTGTTTATTGGCTTTAGCAAGTTGTTTCTTCATGTCTTCTTGATTATAAATCGCTAATGAGAGTTAGGTCAGGTTGTAGTCTGGTTGAGATTGTTTGTCATGAGAATGGATTGTATTGCTTGTGAACTTGTTGTCTAGAGATTACCTCAGCTTAAGTTTTGTAGACATCTGTGGTAAATCTAGGAAACCCACTAATCCATTATTCCCATCCTTGAGACCTCCTTATCATTCTGATTTTCATCTGCTTTTCATTGCTATATCTACTTGTTTAGTTTTGCATTTCATTGTCTATTTTACCTATTGCTCTGTTTGATTTGCTATGTTATTCTGAGTTCGTATTGATTCTAGTTCTGTTTGATTTAGTCCTGTTTTGTTTAGTTATCTGCTTGTTTAATTTCCTATTAGGTTGATTGATACATCATCATATCATTTGGCTTGAATTGGAATAGTTGAATCATATCTTTATTGATAGTTGCTCACCCATTGGATTGACACATTTCTGTTCTACAATGATGAAAGTGCATTAGGTTATTTGAAACATAGTAAAATGTTGTTATCATATCCTTTATCAATATCCCCTTGCTGAGACCGCACTTAGATACTTTAGGAAGTCGGTATGGTGCATTCGGATTGCTCACTAGGATTGTGGAGTTTGTTTGGGTCAGTTGCAAAGTCTGGGGGAAGTACAAGGTGGTCTCGATACTGTCAGGTATGTTTTTCATGTGGATTACTAAGGCAAATTGCTCTTGCGGTAATCTTATGACAAGCAAAGAGCTAAGCCGGGGGGAATTGATATACCTCAATTTTTACCGGTTTTGAGCTCATTTATTCATTTGTTTTCAGAGTCTTTGTTTACATTTTAGTGTCTTTTCAGGTGGAAAATGAGAAGAATTAGGATTACACCCATAGAGCTTAGTTGGGAAGGATTTGGAGCGTTTTTTGGGTTTTTAGCAGAAGAATTATGATCGATCGATCAAGGCCTTGCTCGAGTGATCATTCTCTTCAGTCAAAGCTGTGCTCGACCTGGTGATCGACATCACACCTCCAGGATCGATCGATCACACCTACACCAGAAGTTGCACTCAACCTGGTGATCGACCTCACACCTCCAGGATCGATCGATCACACCTACACCAGAAGTTGTGCTCTACCTCGTGGCCAAGCTGTTTGGAAGATCGATCATTCACATGATCGATCGATCAACCCCTTGATTGATCGATCAATGAAGCCATGAGCTGTAACCTAAATTTCCTGTTTTGTACCTACATATAAATACTTTTCTTATTTTTCGAGAAGAGGGGACAGCAGACTTTAGAGACCTCTGAGACATCATTTTAGCTTTCTGTAAGCAAGGGGGAAGAGATTCCTTCATCATTAAGAAGAATTTATGACCCCTCTTTGATTTATTTAATTCAATTTATGGTTTCATTCAATATAATTTATGTTTCCTTTACTTACATGTCTAAGTAATTTACTTATCAGGTTTAGGGATTCTAGGGATTTAGAATTCGATTATTAGGGAATAAATAGGGATTGATAATTAGAGATTCTCCATCTAAACTCTTGTTCATTGCTTAGGTTAGTCTGATCAGCTAATCTATGATATTAGGTTGTTAGCATTCCAAAAGCTTGCTGAGAATCAGACCTAGTTTAGATGAGCAATTGTTCTTAACCAACGACAGTTGATTGTTAAGAGCAATTGTAGATAATTGAACCTAATCGAATAAAGCCTATTTACAATTTGGAACCAATGATAGTTAGGATTTCTAAGTTGATAGATAGAGTACTAGGTGCAGCGACAGCTGGCCTGTTTGAATTTATGTTCAAGTCCAGAATAAGTTTTAAAATAGTTCCCTGAATAGTTCCCTGATTTGAATTCTACTTCCTGAATGAATACTCGATGCCTGATGTTTTTAATAATTGTTGAAAATCACTTACGTTGTTAGTTTAAACTCTCAGTTTTGAATTGATTTACCTTGAGATAAAATAGAAGTCGAAAGTGTAATCTTGGTTCTCTGAGGAATTCGACCCCTAAGTACTACTAGGATTTGCTGTGCACTTGCAATAGGGTATAGGGTTTAAAACTCGTTGTATCAATTACCCATCGGAACTCCAGCCTTCATCGCCGGCAAGTCACGTCACCGAGCCACTTTCTTGGCCATTATAAACCCATCATACTTAGTCATCGTTTGAGTCACCTCCTTAACCCCAACACTCATCTTACTCGTTGGGTTCTCCACTACCGCGCAAGTGTACTCACCATCGTCAGAGTAGTCACCACCTTCGGCAAGCTCTAGTGACATGCCCATAAATCCCACAGTGTGAGAAAATCGTATTAAGACCCTCATATTCCACAAAATAACGATCTTCATTCACGATATTGGTCCTTTTTAGAGGTTTAGCTAGGTTTACTTCAACACAAACCCTAGCAAAATGGGCTCTTGCCATGGTCCTAGTATTCCCATCAACTTTAATTGGATCTCCAATTCCACTCGCGATACCCATGATAATTTCAGTACGGTAGAAATTAGTCAGAATATTTGATAGTCGAACCCACACCAGAGTAGTTATGATATTATCTCGAAATGGATCAAAATCGGGATCCCACTTCTTCACCATTAAGTAACTTTCAAAGATCCTTGATGGACCACCTGTCAACGTAGCCATGTATTCCTCTTCACTTTCAAAACGGACCATAAAGAAGTTCCTTGGCAAGTCAGTTATGATCATGTCCCCTGATGGTTTTCAAAGATCATTCAATTTCTTGCTCAACACGGAAACTGCAACACTTCGCCCTATTAACTTCACAAGCATACACTTTCCCCAAACATCGTTCATAGCCCTCAAGACTTCCGAATCAATTTTGACCACTGGTTCCCCATCCACACCATTCGGGAAAGTTACATTCATTCTCGCTCGTACAAACAAACCATCCACCCTATCCTCTGGGTTCAGAATACCTCCAACCCTAGAACCCGAAACCTTAGAGGCCCAGGGGACCGGAAGTCCAGCAGATACCGGAAGCTACAGAGGCTCCGGAGGCCGGTCCTTATCGCCCATATCGGCCATCATCATGTCCTGCAAAGCTTCCCGCGTCGGAAACCGCCACTCATATCGCTAGGGTTTTGATTTTTCAAGTTTTTTGAATCAATTTTTTTTTGTTTTTTTTTTTGGCTTCATTAAATTTTCTTTAGTTAATTAAACATTAGGTTTTGACCCTCATCAGCACGGTTTAATAGTAAGATAAAATTTTATATAAAATAAATAAAAACAACAATATTATATTAACTTTGAATGGTGTAAGAAAATTGACCATGATAATTGATAGTTGAATGTATTATTTAATATATTTGTTTAATAAATATATTAAAACTATAATAAATATAATTGATAGAGAGGTTCGTTGTATATTTAGTTTGATTTTTAAAAAATATTTAAACTTGAATAGATTCTTAAATATATGTGTCATAAACAATATCACTATAATATTAAATATAACAAAAACTATGTTTAACAAAATAAGTAAAAAAGCATGAAATAAACATAGAATACCGCCGCCAACCTGGACTTAAGCTCAAGTCTTTAAATCGCAAGACAAACCTATAAATTACATAATATTTAAATGGTTTAATATGTATTATATTATTATGGGATATTATAAAGATTTTTTCATTAATTGAAAAGGCTCAAATTTTTTATCTGTAAATTGTTGATGATCCATTAGTTAATTTTTTCATTAATTGGAAAGGTGCCAACGCAGTTTTATTGTAATATATATATATATATATATATAATAAGAAAATAAATAAAAGCATAAATATTATATTAACTCTATATTATGTAAAAAATTAATCATAATAAATATATTAAAAATTACAAATTAAATATGTATACCACCTACCATAATACACATACACATATTGCAAATTGAAAATTGCAAATATGTATACCACCTACACATTAATTTTTTGAAAATAAAGTATAATTTGAATGTTATAGAAGTATGATTTCCATACCTTTGAAAATATTAATATTGGCAAATCGGATTAAGCAAATAATAATCGTTTTTCGCATAGAGTAAAAACTGAATTTACAATCTTTTCTCATAGTGTACATGCAAGACGTAAGTCACTAAGAAAATATATCAGATATTAATAGTCACTAATAGCGTTAATATAATAAAACTGAATCTGAAAACTTTTGTCATATTTAATACTTTTATAAAATTCATTTACCTTGTCTTTGAGTGCTATGTTTAGATTCTTTTTTGATATTCACGAACCTTTTATTTCACCAACATTCACCATGTGGCCAAGAATATCTACATAACCCAAAAAAAAAACAATAATAGCTTAGAAGAAAAAATCATCAAATTGTGTTTTCTATGAATCATAACAAATAGTAAATAACTATATTACCAACATTAAGATCCCGACATCTAGTTTCCCGCTTAGCAAACCCATGAAATCGGTTTTATCCTGATAAATATCATTAGATATTGAAACACTTTTAGTAAGATAATTGTGTTCATTACATGAATTTATATGGATGTTTAGTAATTCTGTAGTTTCTCGTTGATTTACTTAATGAAAAGTTTTTAATGGTTATCTATTCTCCTATCAAAATATAAATATTTGAACTTTTAGAATTTGTGGTTTTTTAATGATTGTTGAATAAGTGTACCTTGCAAAAAACATTTATATAATTAAATATTTAGGGTTCTGCCTATTAGAGAAGAGTAGATGTAAAACTGAAAATTATGAAGTGATTGGATATGCAACAGGTACGAGAGGAATTGGCCAGATGATGTAACCAATACAATTTTCATTTAACAGGGAGCGAGCGTAAGTGGCGAGAGAAAGAGAAGGCTCATGCGGAGAGTGATAAGGTGGTGGTCTAAGGACCTAATGTTAAGTCTCATAAAGTCTTATCCAACGCTGCAGCAATATGCAAGGCATTCGTAAGAAGTCGGACCTTCAACAATGATATGAGTTAAAAACTTGTTGTGGCTCATACTTCGAATAAGAGAAGACATGATGAAAGAAAAAAATGCAATTACAAAGGTACGGGAGATGTTATCGAACACGAATTACGAAACTTGTTAGTGGGTAACATTGAGCGTAGTGTGTACAACCAACTGTATCGATTACAAAGTCACCTAATAAAGATGTTATTGACCACGAATTACATAACAAGTTTCTCGATAACATTAGGCGTATTGTATACAAAAAAATTTAGCGATTACAAAGGTACATAGAGTGTACAACCAAATGTATCGATAACAAAGTCACTAACAGAGTTGTTATCGAGCATGGATTACATAACAAGTTACTCGGTAACACAAGATATCGTATACAAGAAAATTTAGCGACTACTAAGTCACATACCAGTCAAGTGAAATAAAATCAGCTACGTGGCAAGAAAAAAATCCTCCCCCACATGGAAGTAGTTAACAAAAAGTAATCCATTAGAAGACAAACAAAATTGTATGCGGTAAAAGGGCAAAATACAATGTACATAGGAGAAAATAGATAATTCGTTGTGGGTGCTAAGGGGAGAATGGACATGCAACAAAGTGGAGGGATTCGTCTTCAAAGAAATATATAAAGGACTTGTATCCCAAATTGTGAGGAAAGGTAGCGAGGTTTTTGAAATTGCAGCTAAGAGGATAAGGAAAGTTTTGGAGGTTAGCAAAGAGGAAGAGATGTAGTTAAGCTATCAATGGCCAAAACATGTAATGGATTTGGAGTGGAAGAAGAACGAGCTGATGTACATGAGAAGTGAAGAAGATTATGGGTTGTACTTAGGTATAAAGGATGAGAACGGTGAGGTCGGCTTGCGTGCAACCATTAGAAATTCAAGTAGAGACGCAATTATGGCCCGCATGGGTGAAAGATCGGAATGAGTACCGGACAATTTGGACGTAAGGGATCTAATTCTAGACAAAAAAATGTAAGACTATTCTAATGATATTAACGCTAATAAAAGATTTAGGTGAGAAGTAACCGATACAATTTTTATTTAACATAGGTAGCGAGAGAAATGGAAGGCTCATGTGCAGAGTGATAAAGTGGTGGTCTCAGGACCTGATGTCGGGTCTCTTAAAATCTTATCAAACGCTGTAGCAATATGCAAGGTATTCGTTGGGAGCCGGACCTTCAACAATGATACGAATTGGAAGCTTGTCGTGGCCCATACTACGAATAAGAGAGAGATGGTATCAACAACGAATTACATAACAAGTTACTCGGTAACACCATGAGTATTGTATACAAACCACTTTAGCAATTACTAAGTCACATAGTTTGTACAACCAAATGTATCTGTTACGAAGTCACATAATAGAGTTGTTATCGACCACGGATTACATAACAAGTTAGTCGGTAACACCAAGGGTATCGTATACAAACAAATTTAGCGATTACTAAATTACATAGCAGTCAAAGCAAAATAAAATCACTTACTATGGAACATACATTACCTGCTAACACATATAGTACCACAAACATTACTTACTAACACATAGTATTCGTTAATACATTTATTATCACATATTATTTGTGTTTTGAGTGACAAAAAAATATTATTTGTGTTTTACCCATTAACACTTATATTAACTGGGAAACATATGTAGAATATGCTAACTTATATATAATACCTGGTAAGCCATATATTAGACGTTAATAAATTTATTGTAAATTTCATCACCGCTATCGTCACCACCACCACCACCAACACCGACCGCTCTCTTACCATAAATACAGTTTAGTCGTCGTATTGTCGCAACCACTAACACCAAACAAATGTCACTGTCCCGATCAAACCTTCTTCTTTATCAGAACTGAAGGCCCAGATTTCAGAAAAATCAAATCAATAGAGAGAGATGCTGGTTGAGATAACGTGAGGACCTTTAAAAAATTGAAGAGTAAAAGAGGAAGAAGGCTCAAGTTCTATGAACTTATTCTTCTGTAAAGAAAGCGAAACAACTAAACTCTCCGACTATGTTGCACCGAAACGTTATATACATGTCGTTTCCCGTATCTGTAACGTTTCCAAAACATAAACGTTGTGGAGACGCCGTCGAAACGTCTCGGAGATGTTTCCGAGAAGATGGGGACGTTTAGAGTTAGGGAAACTTAGAGTTAGGGAGACGCCACGTTACACATATGGGGACGTTTCGGTGAATTTTTCCATTTTTTTCCTTTAAATGGAAAAGTTAAAAAATAAAAATAAAAGGAAAACTTAATCAAATTAGGGCTAGGTTACGCAAAGACGATTACACGACTTCAAACCTTTGTCTAAACCAAAACCATCAAGGATTTCAAAAACCAAAATCTTCTTCTCCTCTTGATCACGTTCTTGTCAATTGTGATCCTCTAGCTAAGTAAGTATTAATTTTTTAAATCTTTCTATAATGGTTTTCATGTACTTGTCAATTGTTATCGGTCATATTTTCTTTTTATTCAATGTTTTGTAGTTTTTGTTATATGGTATTATGACTTCTCAAGGAGAAAGTAATAATATCGGTAGTACTTCTGGTGGTGGATCGAATGATTCACCAAATCAAAGTGAAGAGGCACCATTGTGGAAGAATGTGATCAAGATAAGTCTGGAGCAAAGGAGGTACTTGGAAATTTAAGTGTAATATTTGTAGTGAGACTCGGCAAGGCTCGTATTCAAGAATTAGAGCACATCTCCTTGGGATTAAGAATGAAGGTATTAATATATGCAAGAAAGCAACAAAGATTCAACTAGTTGAGATGAAACAGTTGGAAGCTGATCTTGAGAGGAAGAAAAACGAGTCTAGCTCTAGAGCGGTTCCTTTGCCTTGTGAAACGGTATCTGCTTCTAAGAAAAGAAAGCCTGCAGATTCTCCAATTGCTAGAGCATTTGGTATTGAAGCTAGAGACCAGGTGGATCAACAGATTGCAAAAATGTTCTACACCAGTGGGTTACCTTTTAATCTGGCAAGAAACCCACATTACCACATGTCTTATCAGCTTGCAGCTTCTAGCAAGATTGATGGTTATGTGCCTCCTGGTTACAATAGGCTGCGAACTACCTTGCTTCAGAAAGAGAGAACCAACGTTGAGAATTTATTAGTTCCACTCAAATCAACATGGAAAGAAAGAGGTGTGACAATTGTGTCAGATGGTTGGAGTGATCCTAACAGAAAACCTTTGATTAACTTTGTTGCTACTTCTGAAAGTGGTCCTCTTTTTCTCAGGCTGTGAATTGTTTTGGAGAAGTGAAAGATAAATTCATCATTTCTGATCTGATGAAAGAAGTTATCAATGAAGTGGGTCATCAGAACGTTGTACAAATCATCACTGATAATGCAGCAAATTGTAAGGCAGCTGGAGAGATCATTGAGTGTATCTTTCCTCATATATATTGGACACCATGTGTGGTTCATACACTTAATCTAGCTCTGAAGAATATTTGTGCTGCAAAGAATGTGGAAAGGAATGAAGTAGCGTATGATGAATGCCACTGGATTACAGTAATTCATGGTGGTGCACTTGCAATAAAACATTTCATCATGAACCACAACATGAGACTAGCAATCTTTAGTAAGCATTCTCCTCTTAAATTGCTTTCGGTTGCTGAGACACGTTTTGCTTCTATTATTGTGATGCTTAAGAGATTGAAGCTTATTAAAACAAGCCTCCAATCCATGGTCATAAATGAGGAATGGGAAACTTATAGAGATGATGTGGGGAAAGCAAGTCTTGTGAAGGAGAAGATTATAAGTGATGATTGGTGGGAACAAGTGTCTTATATTATTAATTTTACATGACCTATATATGAGATGATTAGGTTATGTGACACTGACAAGCCATGCCTTCATTTGGTATATAAGATGTGGGATTCTATGATTGAGAAAGTGAAGTATGAGATCTTTAAGAAAGAAAAACGTCCAGTGTTTGAAGATAATCCTTTCTACAATGTTGTTTATGAGATCTTAGTGGATTGTTGGGTAAGAAATAACACTCCTCTGCATTGTTTAGCTCACTCTCTACATCTGAGGTATATGATTGTAAAGTATCTTATTTATTCTTTCATTTAGTTTTCTTGCCACATATGTAAAACTTTTTTTCTGTACCGCAAATATTATAGGATGAATGGCTAAGTGGGGATCCAACAAGAACTAGTCCACATAGAGATGCAGAGGTCTCAATTGAGAGAGGAAAGTGTTTTCGAAATTGTTTCCGAATACTGAGGATCATCTGAAGGTTTTGAATGAGTATGCATTATTCTCCACCAAGAGTGGTCATTTTACGGATTTAACCTGCATCTCAGTGATGTTTAGTATGGATCCCAAGAATTAGTGGGCTAACTTTGGTGCCCAAACTCCTCTCCTGCAGACTTTAGCTTTCAGGTTGCTTGGACAACTGAGTTCATCTTCATGTGTTGAGCGCAATTGGAGTACTTATGCCTTTATTCACACTTAGAAGGAATAGGTTGAATCCAAGTCGTGCTCAAGACTTAGTCTTCATCCACAATAATTTGCGTCTGTTGTCAAGGAATTCTGTGCAATATGAAAAAGAAAAAACGAAGATGTGGGATGTTGGTGGAGATGATTTTGATTCTATGGAAGATGTGGGATTTTTGGAGTTTGCAGAGCTTTCACTAGATGAGCCTGATTTTGAGAATGAGTTGCTCAAGGATTAGTTTCTTCTTTATTTTTTGAGATATCATAGTTAAGTATTCTTTCATCTTGATTTTTGAGATTTATGGTTAGTTTTATGATTTGACTTTCTTATACTTTTATTCTATGGATATTTTTATATATTCCTATCTATATATATATATATATATATATATATTTATAGATGTATTTATGTCGTCCCCGTATCTATCAAATTTTAAGTTTTGTTGTTTCCCGTACCGTCCCCACTTCCGTATCCATATTCGATTCCGTTTCTGTTTTGGTGCAACATAGCCCTCTGAATACACATATGAAACCAAAGAGACACTCTCTACTTATTGCATATTTTAATATAATAATACTATTTGTTGAACAAAAAATAATAATACTTCTTTTGGTAATGTCCAAGATTTTAGATTGACTTTAACCATTTGTCTCCAAGAATATAATGGGCCTAATATGCACAACTAGTGATAGGATTTTACAGGGATGACAGATCCTTCGTTTCTTATTTACTAGTGAATTAGACCCGCGCGATGGGCGGGATTATATTTATAACTATTTTCTGTATGTAATTAATTACGTTTGTGTGTCTCAGTAACAGTTATTTAAGCTATGACACATTATATGAAAACTTAACAACAAATTACAATCGAATTATTTTATAATAAAAAGTTTTTGATAAATAAACCAAACCAAATTCTTGAGATGTTGAGTTCATACTCACACGTTATCTAACCCACCATTTGCACATCACAATTGAAAAGTAAATACACAAATAAATACACATGTAATTATCTTAGGAGACACTTTCACTTTGGACGTGTTATAAACTTTGGGATAAAATTAACTTAAGATTTTGTAACAACCCTTAAAATATGATTACGGTAGGTTTTGTTACAGATTTTTATACAACAATTCAAAATTAATAAATATTTAAATGAAAAAACTCTAAAAAGTTAAAATTTAATTAAAAATATATTGGTTATTGATTCGGTTTCAGTACGGGTTTAAATTCAAATGTTCCAAATACATATATATATATTTAGGAAAAATTCTGGTATTTTCTAGGGTTCGGTTTATCTAATTCGGTATTTATTAATTTTGTCAAGTTTGGTTCATCTAATTTAGTTCAATATAGATCAAGCTCGAGATAAGATATTTTATATAAAAATTCAAAATTTAAAAATTAATAGAGATACTCTAAAAAACAAAATATTTGGTTCTTGATTTGGTTTCGGTTTTAGTTCGAATTCGATCTTTTTGATACATAGATTTAGGACCCATTTGGGTATATTGTCGAGTTCGGTTCCTCTAATCTAGATTGATTTCGGTTCAGGTTTCGCGCCTCTAAAACAAATATTTAAAAATAATATTTTAATATATTAACACACATCTAACAAGCTAAATAAACATGATTTTAAAAATCAATCAAAACAATCAAATCTCACGTTATAACGCTGTATAATCCTAGTTAGCCATTAAAAGAGAATGGCTACAAAAATTAACCAGAATATAAATGTTTCGAAACCTATTTTATTAATATAAATGATGTAAGGAAATTGATATTATTAGGATATTATTATTATATACTACAAAAATTATTTCGAGATTCTGGTTATAATACTATATATATTATTTCTAAAAAAGAATTTGGTTATATATTTTTAAAACTTTTTTTGTGAGAGATATATTTCTATGTTAAATTTTTTTTTGGTAAGTTTTAATTGTGTGTTAATATGTTTTCAATAATATTATACAAAATAAACTTTAATATAGTTTTATATAACTGGAATGGAGTTAAAACTTAAAATCATAGATTCAATTTAAACCAAAATTCTCAAAATTGACGCAAAATACAAAATAATCCAAATCTATTATAAAATCTTATATCGCTAACTTATGAATCGGAATCAAGGTAACAAATTCGTGTTTATCAAAGTATCACATATTTCTAAAATTTAACATAACTATCTCTATACTATTAAAGAAAATGCAGTTTTAGACTTCAACCATAAAATTGTAAAAATTTCATAAAATGGCATTGAAATTTTAATTTTTCTAATGATGCAGACGAACAATTAACGGAATGCAGGTGAGTGTGTAAGGAAAGAAATAATTACAATGCAAGAAACAAAGAGTCGTATCTGTTATACTATAAATCATATATACCAAACCGATTCAGGTGAGTAATTTGGAGAACATATGATTAGATGATGCAAGAGCACTATTGAAAACTCTGAATCAAATCACTAATAACGTAAATTAAAATGACATTGGGGGGTTTTAATTTGAAACGTATTTGAATGGACTTGAACTTGAATTATTTAGTGTATTTTCTTTGTAATTTCTAAGTTTTTTATTTGGAAACAAATGTGCTTATGAGGCAATCTTAGAGAACTTTAAAGGATGGCCTAGGAAGCCACAAAAGCTTCCTTTTATTAGTATAGATTTGTGTATATCTATTTAAATTACTTAAAGAACTAACGGTCGGATTAAACCTTGTAATCATCTTCCGAAGCTCTGAAAATCTCGTACTTAAATAATTCAAGGACAGAGATATGATAGAGAGAGAGAGGTGGCAGAGATATGAAGTGGAGGTGAGAGACGAAAAGCAAATATAGTCACGGGAATCGACAGCTTGTCTCAAAAAGATTGAAGAAGAAGAATAGTTAATTTGGTGGCCTCTTTGTTTTTGTAATTGCAATTGAAAATTTCCAAAAAGTGGAAACATTTAGGGTTCTGAAACTCTGAAATTATTATTCTCTCTCTCTATCTTTCTTCATAGATTGGGCTTTATTAATCTTCATAAGATCCTCGTGATTCCACTTTAACGCCTCCTTTTACACAAATCGCTAAATTATATTCAAAGTGTTATTTCCGTTTCTCTCGCCTTTGTCTCCTTTTGAGGTTTCAAACCAAAATTTCGAACTTTTCTCCTTCACTCTACATGAACGGCGGCGACGGTGTTTGGCTTGATGGCGGCGGAGAAAGATCTCAGCCGGAAAACGACGGCGGAGAGAACGTTGGAGGTCCTGCGTCGTGGGTTAAAAACCCAGAAGAAGAAGAAGAGTGGTTCAATAATTCACTACCACAACAACCACATCTACACGATTCTCAAATCCTCCATAATAATAATGACTTCAGATTCAATGGTGGGTTTTCTTTAAATCCTTCAGAGAATCTGCTTCTACTTCTTCAGCAATCCATTGATTCCTCTTCTTCGTCTCCGTTACAACCTTTTACACTCGACGCTGCTTCAGATCAGCAACAACAACAACAACAGTCTTTCTTAGCTACAAAAGCTTGCATAGCTTCTCTACTCAATGTCCATACGAGCAACAACAACACTTTCAGTGAATTCGGGTTTGATTCTGGTTTCTTAGGACAAATCCATGGAAATCAGACTTCAAACTCGATGAACTTTGCTGGATTAAACCCTGGACTGGATTTTCTCACCTCACGGTCAATTCCGGCGCCGGAAAAGAGCTCTGGATCTTGTGGATTTAGTCCTCTGTTATCAAATGGTGTTTTCGAGAACAGAGCCAAGGTTCTGAAACCATTAGAGGTGTTGGCATCATCTGGCTCGCAACCAACGTTGTTTCAGAAACGAGCTGCAATGCGTCAGAGTTCGAGTAGCAAATTGTGCAATTCAGAGAGTTCTTCTGAAATGAGGAAATCTAGCTACGAGAGAGAGATTGACGATACTAGTCCTGGAATCATTGGAGGATTGAATGATGAATCTGATGAGCTTAACAAAGGTAAGAAGAAAGGAATGCCTGCTAAGAATCTAATGGCTGAGAGGAGAAGAAGGAAGAAGCTTAATGATAGGCTTTACATGCTTAGATCAGTTGTTCCCAAGATCAGCAAAGTAGAGAAGATTCTTCCTTTTTTCTTTGTTCTCTTTCATTCTTTTGTAGATTCGTGTTTCTTAGTTTTGGGTTCTTGGTGCTTTACTGCAGATGGATAGAGCAGCTATACTCGGAGATGCCATTGATTATCTTAAAGAACTCTTACAGAGAATCAATGATCTTCACACCGAGCTAGAATCTACTCCACCGAGTTCTTCGAGCTTGCATCCGCTAACACCGACCCCACAAACACTATCTAACCGTGTTAAGGAAGAGTTGTGCCCATCTTCCTCTTTGCCAAGCCCTAAAGGCCAGCAAGCAAGAGTAAGAATAAGTTCATTTGTAGATAAAACCAGATTATGTAGTTTTCTTGGTAAGGCTTCTTTGTTTTGACATACTTGGGGTTATATTCTTCGCAGGTTGAGGTTAGATTAAGGGAAGGCAAGGCACTGAACATTCACATGTTCTGTGGTCGTAGACCTGGTCTTTTACTTTCCACCATGAGAGCTTTGGATAACTTAGGATTGGATGTTCAACAAGCTGTGATAAGCTGTTTCAACGGTTTTGCTTTGGATGTTTTCCACGCTGAGGTAATATAGTAGTTAGTTGCTCTGCTGATCACTGATTAGTAAACTAGCACTCAAAATATTATCTTGAGAGAATGATTAGTATGGTAGTAACAACATTTTTTATGTTTCTAATCAGCAATGTCAAGAAGGCCACTACCTGTTGCCTGAACAAATCAAAGCAGTTCTTTTAGACACAGCAAGTTATGCCAGTTTGATTTGATTGAGAAACAGAAAGACACATCTGTGTGGAACAGAACACAATCTGAGCTTTTTTTTGCATTCAGTAATTTCCTTACTTAGATTTCAACAGTTTTAATAATGTATTTCAGATAATAACTGTTTCATTTTAGCTTTGACAATGACAACATGTGTTTGAGTACATAATTCCAACTTTAGCGAAATGCCATGGTTTCTCAATAAGTCTATATTAGCTTTTCACATATGACTTGTTTGGAAGAAGTAAAGAATGTTGACTATAATTGATAAAGGAAGCATACATGAAATGCTCTGTTTCTTACATGTTTGTTACATGTTTCCAAATACATCAACGGAAGTCAAGAAGCATTCTATATCTGGATGAATCCTAGGCTGCAACCGAAATGTTTCGGTATGAGTATCATTTCGGCGTCATATGGTTCCGTGAACCAATAAATCGACCCATTTACATATGCCCACGTTTGAGAATGATATATCTTATAAGGAATTTTAATGCCAATAACCCCTTACAGAAGTTTTGAGAATTCAAGAGAAGGTCACGGCGAGACGAGCTGTTTATCATTACGATAGGTGTCAAGTGGAAGTGTGTTGATGATTACAGGCCTCTTGAATCTTCTAGATTACCTATCTTTATTATCTTTTTTATTTGGTATTTGTTTTGTATGAAACGGGAATGGGAATTTCGAGTTTTCTTCTAAGGAATAACCCCTAATTGAAACTTTGTGGTGAATGCACCTTTCTCTAATTGTGGTTAGTAGTGAAAAGACTTAGTTAACCCTTGAGAGTGAGAAACGTGAAAGAGAGTGCGAGTGGGGGAGGATGTTCGGTTGGAGTGTTTTTGTGTTTTGACTTCTGATTTGTCAAACATGACTTGTGTGTAGAACGTGTAAAAGCGCATTTCAAAAGGGAATAACACGAGAGTTGCAATTAGTAAAGTTGAAATTGAAAAATACAAATATGATTGAAGGTGATAGTCACCGAGCAAAAGAAAAAGTTACATGTTACAGAACAAAAGAGAGGGACAATTGAACTGAGCCCGTTCCATGTTGCCCGTAGCTGAGTTGTGTCCTGAAGCCATGCAACGAGTACATTTTTGGGTGCGAGGGAAGCCACTAATCTGAAAAACAGGGGATTGTGAGTGAGGCCAAAAAGGAAATAAACCTTTGAGAAAAAGGAAGCAGACGTACCAGGGGCTCCCCTCTAGAAAGCATTCACAGTTTACAGGGTCTACCTGCTGGGCGTTTTGTCTTTGGCGGCTTAATGGTGAATTCCTTGAAAGACAGAGGAAGCTTTGTGTCTTGGCCACTAGGACATGATATGGACCCCTCGTAGACATTTTTCCAAAAAGCAGAGGAATAAAACTCGCTTACCAAAGAATAAAGTTGAGCGTCTTTTTTTTCTTCGTCATTGAATGATTTAAGAACTTCAAAGACATCCTTGTATTCATCCCAAATTGAATCCTCTGTGTTATAAATGATTTTGCCAACACCTTCCGGCGTGGCCTTGCTTGTCTTATCCAAACACTTGTCATGGCTATCATGGACATTATCTGGTTTATCCTGGACATTGTATTACATTGACATCCTCTTGAGGGACTTCATCATGGTGGACATTCTCAAGATGAACATCCTCTAGTTCATTATCTGTGAGATCGGTGCCATCCTCTATGGGCTTGTGAACATCCTCAAGAGGGACACTACCTATGTTTCTGTCATCCTGGTGGACATCCTCGAGAGGGACATTATATGTGTGTCTGTCAGCCTGGTGGACATCCTCTCAATGGACATCTTCCTGATGCGATTCTAAAAAAAATAGGGTTTTGAAACATAACGATTCTAAAAAATGGAAATCAAAGCCAGGAGACCAAAAACAACTAATAGACAACGTTTTGAAATGCTTTTCGTGGTGGAGAGAACTAATAGCAAGAAACATTTAGCTAGGTTTCTGCCTTACACTGAAATTGAAGCCAAAGAACGAAGTGGCGATTCTGGTTAACTTCTACTGAGAATGACGGGGGTTTAAAGGTTTTGAGAGAGATGTTACAAGAGGATTGCAGCAGAGGAAGAAGAAAAAGATTTGTGCAGAGGAAGATGTGAGAATTGTGCAGAGGAAGAGAAGAGGGAGACAAAGAGTTGACCAGTGATTGAACAGAGAGAGACGAGGAGACACGTGAAGAAACAAAAGGCTAGATCAAATTAATGAGAGGGCATATTGGTTATTTCGGTGAGAGAGATAGTTAGAGAGATGGGAAAAATGTGCAGAATGCATAAGAAAGAAAAAAAGGGTTAGATTTTAGAATTAAAACCAAAAAAGGGGCATTTTGTATAATTTTCTCTATCTTATAAGTTGGAGAGCAAGTCAAGTATCTCGGAGCCTCGTTGAACCTCAAGGCATCAGAATTATAATTATCGAAATTACAACCACACCAATTTGTAATCAGACGCCTACATAAATGGTAGGTACAGACGGGTTTGCATGGAACAGATTAGAACAGGATCATATTTTTCTAAGTTTGGAATCAACTTGTGCATTAAACTCTAAATCTTAGCCAGAAAAAGTTGTCTAAACAACAGTGTGGCCAGATAGATGAAAACAAGGCCATTACAACATTCAGAAATGTAGACATTGAATCCTCTGCAGACAATGGAATCGGCGATGACGTTTGGGTGGTCCATCTGTGATCGTATTAGTGTAATCAAAATTAGTTTGGTTAACTTGTTTTGTTATCGGTTTAAATCAATTGAAGATTAAACCGGTTCTGTTTTAATCATTCTCATTATATAAGACTGATATTGTATTCTGTTACAGAATTAATGAAAACAAATTTTCACAACGTTCATCTTTTTCTCTCTTGCATCATCTGTAACTCTGATATGGTATCAGAGCTTGGCCCAATTCCAATGTGGACCACCCATGGATGTCCAGTCCCACAAACTTCAGGCTTCAGATGTCCAATCCTGAGCATGAGGGGGGTGTTAAAGTGTCAAAAGTCCCACATTGGAAAGGTGAAAGATTCTTGGGCAATATATAAGTATGTGGCAATCCTCCTCTCTTGAGCTAGCTTTTGGGAGTGAGTTAGGCCCATACTAATATGGTATTAGAGCAAAGTCAGAGTAATCAAAATCAAAGTCAAAGTAATCAAAATCAAAGTCAGAGTAAGCCAACAGTAGCACAAATTGCTCTTACGAACTCTGCAACACATGAAACAGGAGTCACAGGAATGTTGAAGAGTCTATCAAAAAACCAAATTGAGGGTGTGATTTCTTATTTCAATCCTCAGTTGTCGCTTCCCTCAAGTCAAGATTCTCAGCCTTCCACCTCCGAAGGAACAATATTTGCTTCACCACGTATTGAATTTTCAAAATCTACCATTTATTTTGTAGGTGTAATGAGAAATACAGGTTCTATCCTTTCTTCTCTATCATGGATTGTAGACAGCGGTGCAACACACCATGTAACACATGAGAAGAAACTTTTCATTCATCTAACTGGTATTACAAATAAGTCAGTGACCTTACCAAATGGATTAGATATTCATATTGCAGGAATTGGTGAAGTTAAGATTAATGATCGTCTTATTCTAAAGAATATTCTGTATATTCTAGATTTCAGGTTGAGTTTGCATAGTGTGAGTCAACTCACTACTGATTTAAATTGTTGTGTTATTTTTGATCCAATTACTTGTGTGATCCAGGAGCCTATCAAGGGGCAGATGATTGGAAAAGCTGAGCAAATATCGAACCTTTACATTCTGGACAGAACCTCTTTTTCGAATTCGATTGTTCACTCTTTACCTTTTTCTGCTAATCTTTTGGTTAATTCTTCTCTTTGGCATAATAGATTTGGTCATCCTGCTACTAATAAGGTTGATTATGTGATGAACTTGCTTGGTATCAATAAAGGAAATAAAGATACTTTTCATTGTGGGTATTTGTCCTTTAGCAAAGCAAAAACGTTTGCCTTTTCTTTCTATGAATAACATGTGCAATAATCCATTTAATTTACTTCATATTGATGTTAGGAGACCTTTCTCTGTTCCTACTTTAGAAAGTTATAAATATTTCTTTACAATTGTGATGACTTTTCTCGTGTTACTTGGATCTATCTAATGCGTTTGAAAAGTGATGTTTTGCAAGTCTTTCCAGCTTTTCTTACGATGATAGAAACACAATATCAAGCAGTTCTGAAGGGTGTTAGGTCGGACAATGCTCCAGAATTAAGATTTGAAGCTTTGTTTAAGTCAAAAGGGATAAAATCTTATCACAGTTGTCCAGAGACACCAGAACATAATTCAGTAGTAGAGAGGAAGCATTAACATATATTGAATGTAGCTCGCTCTCTAATGTTCCAAAGTAATATGCCATTAGAATATTGGGGAGACTGTGTATTAACGGTTGTCTTCTTAATCAATCGATTGCCAACAACTGTTCTCAAGAACATTTCTCCTTATCAGATGCTAAATTCTAAAGTACCAGATTATGAAGCTTTAAAAGTGTTCGGACGCCTCTACTATGTTTCAACTTCTACTAAGCAAAGACATAAGTTCGAACCCAGAGCCAAGCCTCACGTGTTTCTTGGATATCCTGCAGGAACTAAGGGATATAAATTGTTGGATTTAGAAACAAATCAATTCATATTTCTCAAAACGTGAAGTTTCATAAAGACATATTTCCTCTTATGATCCACGAGCAAATACAGTTAGATGATTTATTTTCAGAAGAAATCCTTCAAGGTTCAAAGACTACTTCTAATAATCAAGATACATCTCATCAAAAGATTTCTTCTACATCAGTTTCAGAAGATATCGAAACAACAAATGATGTAATTCCAGCAATTTCAAATTCTCAAACTTCCTCTGCATCAGTTTCAAAGGATAAAGAAGCCACAAATGATGCAACTTCAGTCACTTCAGATTCTACAATATTTACTGCATCAATTCCAGAAGATAACAACATAACAAATGATCCACCTACAGTCACCTCAGATTCTCATACTAATCAGGCCAATAAGTGTGACAAACAAGACTCAAAACCGGGAAAACAGAAGGTCAAAGCCCCAGAATATTTACATGATACTATTGTGGCATCACAGAAACAAACTAACCTTTCCCTTCGGTTAATTACCTCTCCTACAATCAACTTTCAGAAAAAAAAACAAGTCTTACATAAACTCTGTAAGTCTTTTCTCTGAACCCACTAGTTTCTCACAAGCCAAGAATATTAGAGAATGGATCCAAGCAATGAATGAGGAATTAGTAGCTTTAGAGGAATCTGGTACTTGGACAATCAGTTCTTTAGTAGAAGGAAAATGTGTCGTAGGTTGTAGGTGGGTTTATAAGACAAAACTGAATGCAGATGGGACACTAGAACGATATAAAGCTCGGTTAGTTGCCAAAGGTTTTACTCAAAAGGAAGGAGTGGATTTTATTGATACTTTTTCACATGTAGCTAAAATGACTATAATTAAGACTTTAATTGGAGTAGCTATAGCAAAAGGATGGAGTCTTACACAACTTGATGTTTCTAATGCTTTTCTAAATGGAGATTTACACGAGGAGATTTACATGTCCTTACCACCAGGGTATACTCCACGAGAAGGAGAAATCTTACCCGAGAATGTTGTATGTAAGTTAAACAAATCTCTTTATGGTCTAAAAAGCATTAAAGCAGTGGTTTTTGAAGTTCAGCAACACCTTACGATGTCGTGGTTTTAAAAAGTCCTATACAGATCACATATTTTTCATCAAGAGCATCAACGGCAACTACATTGCAGTTTTAGTATATGTAGATGACATTGTCATAGCTTCTAATAATGAAGCTGACGTTTTAAAACTTAAGGATGCTCTACATAGCCGATTCAAGATCAGAGATTTAGGTCCTCTCAGGTATTTCCTCGGTCTGGAGATAGCAAGGAATGCAAAAGGAATTTCAATATGCAAAGAAAATACACACTTGAACTGCTTGAAGAATCTAGTTTATTAGCTTGTAAACCATCAAGCATTCCAATGGAGCCAAGTATCAAATTGTCTTTGGACAGTGAAGAACCCTTACTTGCCGAACTAGAACATTATAGAAGACTTGTTGGGAAGATGATGTACCTCACGATATCGAGACCTGATATCACTTTTGCAGTAAATAAGCTCTGCCAATTCACATCAGCTCCTAAAAATTCTCATTTACAGACAGCATACAAGATTCTTCATTATTTAAAAGGTACAATAGGCAAAGGTGTGTTCTATGCAGCAGACAGTGATTTAATCCTACGAACATACACAGACTGGGCTTCCAGCAGAGACACTCGTAGATCAACCTCAGATTTTTGTATTTTTCTTGGATCTTCACTTATCTCCTGGAAATCTAAGAAACAACAAACAGTTTCACTCTCATCAGCTGAGTCAGAGTATCGAGCAATGAGATTTGCTTTGAAAGAAGTGATGTGGCTTATTAACTTGCTTGCAGAATTAGAAGTGCCTCAACAACAATCTGTTCCATTCTTCTGTGACTCGATGGCAGCCTTAAATATATCCAAGAACTCAGTGTTCCATAAAAGAACAAAACATCTAGAAATGGATTGCCACAAAGTAAGGAAGAAAATAGTTGATGGGTTGATTCATCCTCTACATGTAAAGTCAGAAGACAATCTGGCAGATGTGTTAACCAAACCTTTGAACACAGGTCGTTCTAATTCTCTGATTGGCAAGATGACAATGATTTTTATGTATTTGCCATTTTGAAGGGGGTATTAGTGTAATCAAAATTAGTTTGGTTAACTTGTTTTGTTATCGGTTTAAATCAATTGAAGATTAAACTGGTTCTGTTTTAATCATTCTCATTATATAAGAGTGATATTGTATTATGTTACAGAATCAATGAAAACAAACTTTCAATTTCACAACGTTTATCTTTTTCTCTCTTACATCATTTTCTTCGTTTACTCTCTGTAACTTTGATAGATCACTATGTGATCTTGAAGTGTCTCTATGCAAAACTGTCGATCTTCATTGTTTTATGAGAGACTTGAGTCGGATTAGTGATTTTATAAGAAGCCTCAAGAAAAATTCCTTTATAACGTCGTTGAGATTGACTAGTGATGATGCAATCACTTCAATCATTGTCTTCGTCATCTTTCTTTTGATATGGAAAGAATTAATGAATGCCTCGTCGTAATTATATAGTCAATTGACATTATATAAAATTATAGTAGTAATGTTATCTAAAAACAATAGGAATTTTAAGTTTAACTAGATAAAAGGTGATATGTAATATAAAATGAGACCATTATCTAGTATTCATTTTTACATTGGAAAATATCTTACCAACTACTATAAATAATTAGATAAGCTGTAATTTAATAGTAGTACTAAGAAAATATTAAGGTATAGAATGTTACAATATGTAACCAAGTAGTATGCTTCTATCTTTCTTTTATTTGATGTAACACACATTTCGGAGGCTCACACTAAGATTTTGCCATTTTGGTTTCCGAAAATTTTATAAAGTGAGAAACAATTCTGATGGGCTGAAAAGGAATTTTATTAAGACGTGTTTCAAGAGAAGTTTTTGATATCGAATAAATCTCTGTAGTGGAGAATAGTCGTGAGATAAACAGTAATATGTCCAATGAGGAATCAGATCCTGTAGTGACTTGCTTCGAAATTGCGTTATGGTTCTTTTTTTCATCTTTTGTATTTTTGAGTTGAAGAATTAACAAAAATGACTTCCTTTTTTATTAATTTTAAAATTGATTAATAGAGATAGGTGATCGTTACAAAGCAATGAATGCTCGTTGTTGCCACTCCTCATTCTTCTCCGCAAAAATAGGAAAAGAGATATAAATGATTGATTTGTAAGTTTGATATATCTCTCTCTCGTGGATTTGTTAATTCTGGAACATAGAAACGAATTTGTATTTCAAAGAAGAAGAAGATGATGATTGGCTCATGAAAGCTTTGGTCATGTTTATAACTAAACAAAATATAACCAAGAACAAGGCTTTTCACGAACGGAGCAGAGACGCATTCCCTGGATTCATTCTGTCTCTTTCTCCATCAATTTGATTTTGTCATTTATCGCAGATTCATCAATGTCGGTTCTTTCTTCTCGGACAGGACGAGATCGTCAACGTTACGACAACAACATCCGTCTCGTTTCTGGGTACCACACAAAAAAATAATCTAATTTTTTATTTCTTCATGACTTCCAAATTTACAAATCTTGGAAATTCTATAAACCCATAATTCAGAAACAGATTGTTTATTCTTTTTCTACACATATGAACAGATGCATTCCGTATAGGCTGATTAAAGCTAACGAAATTGAAGGAGACCCAAGTGTTGACTTTGTAAACAAACTTGAAGTTCTTATGGTTTCATCTCCTAATCGTCATGATCTTGTCTTCCCAAAGGTTTTCTCCATGTTTACTGTCATTTTCAATTGCCCATTTCAGAAAACTCATTTTTTGTGTAAATTATTATCAGGGAGGATGGGAAGATGATGAGACTGTTCTTGAAGCTGCTTCTCGTGAAGCCATTGAAGAAGCTGGAGTCAAAGGAATACTTAGAGTAAGTTTTTAACTTCTTAAAACAAAACATACAAGTTTTGGTAGCTTAGATGTGTTTTTGGTCATGTTTTGGTTCAGGAAGTTCCTTTAGGAGTTTGGGAATTTAGAAGCAAAAGTAGCTGTGTGGAGGATGAATTCTTAGGTGGATGCAAAGGATATATGTTTGCATTAGAGGTGACTGAAGAACTTGAAAATTGGCCTGAGCGAGAAGATCGTGAGAGGAAATGGGTAAAAGCTCAAAAGAATTAGTATAAGATTGAATAATCGATCATTATATAACTGTGGGACTACATGACATTGTGCAGTTGAAGGTTAACGAAGCATTGGAGCTGTGTCGATATGAGTGGATGCAGAGAGCACTTGAAGAGTTTTTGAAAGTAATGGAAGAAGAAGAAGGGAAACTGAGAACAGAGGAAGAGACAGTGCAGGATTCTTCAAAGCTAGAGGAGTGTCAAATAGATCCTTGGTATTGTTTTGTAGTTAATTAGATTTTCATTTTTGTTAGCTTTTGGATTTCAATTGAAAAGCTTCTTATACTAATTGTAAAAAAAATTGAAGCAAAATGACTTTAGAGTTCAGACACATGTGATATATGTCAAATCTGTTTTAAATTTGGATATCTTTTTCTGTTTTGAATGATCAAGATAGAATTGTCTCTATATGCAATTTGGACACCAACTGCAAGAAGACAAATGACACAGAAGAGAAATTAACTAATCACACGCAGATCAATGCTTAAGGATTGACTTCAAATCAACTGAAATACCCTTAAACTCCAAATCCCCAAGCATATATCACATGTTATCCCATTGAAAGTTTTGTTAGGTTTCTTGACATTTGTACAGTCTTTGTCTGAATCTAGTATGACTGTGTCCTTGTCACCACTTGGCTTGTAATGTAATGAATGACACAGGATAAATAATCTCAGAGACCATGTCACTAAAGTGTGGAAAATATAAAGCAAAAGGACAAAAATGGAGAAAATAGGACACACTTTCTTGTTCCTACTGACACAGTTTACGAAGGAGAAGTAAGACTTTGGGGTTAAATTTTATATAACTGCCAACTAATTGCTTTAATTTAATGTCAAAAGCCAAAAAGGCATCAATCAAGTTCACACACACTTTCTACATAAATACTATAGCAAGTTAAGGGTCCTCAAAGAGACTTAAAGAAAGAAGCATTGATCTCTGTATTACTGTGAACATGTTGAAATCGAAAAACAAGTTAAGGAGCAAAAGCAAACAAGAGAAGAAGTCACAAGAAGGGAAGTACCTTGGAGTGAGGAGGCGTCCATGGGGAAGATATGCAGCTGAAATCAGAAACCCTTTTACAAAAGAAAGACATTGGCTTGGAACGTTCGATACAGCTGAAGATGCTGCTTTAGCATACGATGTGGCTGCTCGCTCCATCAGTGGCTCTCTAGCTAAAACCAACTTCGTATACACTGAAAACACTTCTTTACAAAGACAACCACAACAATTGTTACAGTCATCACCAGAAAAAGATTTTGTTAACCCCATTGTGTCTTTGGGACCTGATATGACTTGGGGATCTTCTAGTTTCTCTTTTCTTCAAGATCATCCATTTGAAGTTAACCATTTTATGTCTGATCCAACCTCATCTGTTTTGCAAAAACAAGAGTCTTCTGCTAATCTTACTAACACTTTCTCACATTGTTATGATGATAATGATCATGTTGGTCAAGGCAAAGAGATTTCTTTACCTTCTTTGCCCAATGATATGTCGAGCAGATTTTTTGGTTATCAGGACAATACTGTTGAACAGGGAAATGCAGAACAACTGAAGGTTGGTTTGGTTTTCAGCGATGAAACTCATTGCTTTGAGTATGACTACACCGAGAATTATCTTCTGAGTCTTCTCAAAGATGTCAATGGAGATCCTCCTCAGGTTATTGGATCTTCTTCTTCTCTCATCTGATTCTAATCATCTAGTATCAGCTCTCAATCTTTTGCATTGTTCACACTTTTGCATTGTTCACTCTTTTGCTTGTCATGTGAGCTGTGTAAGCAATCCCTTTCAATAATTATCCTTCTCTTATGTAATATAAAATGTATTGTATCTTTCTTTACTGTCAAATACAGCTCCAAACCAGAGTTATGAATTACGCAGAGGATGTGACATATTTTTCAATCAAGTTTATTACTATAAATTATAGAACACGAATATATAAACTCGGGAACTACAATTATACATTCCGAATTATATAGTAGTAAAAAAAATAATGGAGCCGATATCAAAAGTTGAGTCTTCACTGCCAGTTATTGGCAACGATGTCAGCCAAATCAACGACTCTCTGTGAGTAACCCCATTCATTATCATACCAAGCAATCACTTTAACCATATCATCTCCCATAACCATTGTGAGAGAAGAATCAATGGAGGAGGATACGTCAGAGCACCTGAAGTCAACAGAGACAAGAGGCTCATCACAGACGTCGAGTATACCCTTAAGTTCATTGGCAGCTGCGTCTCTGAATGCAGCGTTAACTTCTTCAGCAAAAGTCTTCTTAGAGACCTGCACGACTAAGTCAACCACTGACACGTTTGGAGTTGGGACACGCAATGCGATTCCGTTGAGTTTTCCTTTAAGGTTAGGAAGCACAAGAGCCACGGCTTTGGCTGCTCCTGTAGATGTTGGAACAATGTTCAAAGCTGCTGCTCTAGCTCTCCTTAGATCACGGTGGCTAGCATCTAACAACCTTTGATCGCCAGTGTATGAGTGAGTAGTTGTCATTGTACCTTTGATGATTCCTACCAAGTTGAATACAACAAAATATTGTTCAGCTTTGAACAAGATTGCAACTCTTGCTATTCGTTTCTTATTTTTGTTCTTATGCAATGCTTACCGAACTTTTGGTCAAGAACCTTAACGAATGGAGCGAGGCAGTTAGTAGTACAAGACGCATTGCTGATGATTGTATCAGAATGGCTGTAGAGGTCAGCATTGACACCAACGACGTAAGTTGGGATATCACCTTTGCCGGGTGCAGTAATTAAAACCTTCTTGGCTCCAGCCTGAATGTGCTTTCCAGCACCTTCTCTGTCAACAAACACTCCAGTTCCTTCGATGACCAAGTCAATGCCTAGTTCTCTAAACAGCATCACCAAGTTTTCGAATATGTTCAATTTAGATTTGGCCGGGTTGACCAATTTGAAAGATATGGGAAGTGTTTTGTTCTTTTTACTTACCCCCAGGGGAGATTAGATGGGTTACGATCAGAAACAATCTTGATGATCTTTCCATCAACAGAGAGAGCAGAGTCTCCAGAAGGTTTGACATCAGCATCAAAGATTCCAAGAGTTGAGTCGTATTTGAGGAGATGGGATGCTTGTTTAACACCACCAGTGTCGTTGATGACAATGACATCAAGAGGAGAGTCCTTGCGACCATGCCAGCACCTCAAGAAGTTCCTACCAATCCTACCGAATCCATTGATAGCTACCTTAAGCTTGGCTTCGGTCACTCCTTTCCTGTATCCACTATTGCTTCCCATCTACAACACATACAAAGCAATGTATTTGGTTCACAAAGAGCAGAAACCAGATGCAGCCGTGGCTGATCATGGCATGCAAGTTTGTTTTTGATAGATAGATAGATCTACAATGGTGAAGGCATTAGACACAAGAGACTTTACTCCTAACAAGATTGCACATTGAAGATATAACACCAGAAGCAATAGAGAGGAATGAGAGGGGGGAAAGGAAACTCACTGCAGAAGTCTGGAAAGTGACAAAGGAAACAAACTCATCGGAAGAAGATTTCTTGGCAAATGGAAGAGATGAGGAAGAGTTTCGAAGTCCTGAGAACTCAGTGAAACCCTGAAAGGCAAAACATGAGGTGATGACAAAACTTGTGGGAAGGACAATGGGATAATGAGTAAAGGAGATGAAACAAAACCTGAAGAGATGGTTTAGCCACAGAGAAGGTAGCCGAAGCCATCGCTACCAGAGAGAGAAACTGTGTATAGTGTAGCAGAAGAGGCAGAAAGTAATGTTCAAGCAGTGAGTGGTAATATAGGAAAATAGAATTGCTGAGTTGGAGGCAAAGAAGATGAGATTCTGGATAGCTTTGTCATTCATTTGTATGGTTGTGGTTTATCACTCTTCACGTTTTCTATGATTCACACATATTTTTATCTCACTTGGGCTTCACAAGTGGGCTTCTTCATCCTGTGGTCACATTTTCACAGCAAAAGATCTATATGGACATACCTTCTTAGGACCATTCATAAGTCAACAAGATCTTCTGACATAACTTTGCTGCAGATGAAAATCACAGACACGTTATGGAGTCGTTGTAGTACACAAAGCTAATATAGACAAATATCTCAATATAATTTGAAGCCATTTACAATACTACACCTACTGCCTTTGTGGTCTGAAAGAAAGATGTGTCACCATTTAGATATCCATAATGCCAACCCTACTAAGCCTTTCAATCAAGGAGATGATGATCATCCCATCACGTAAACTCAGTTCAACGCATTGCTAATGAAAACGGTGAAATAAAACAGCCTCTAATTCCTCCCTCAATTATCCTTTAGGTTTTCAGTGTCCCAAATTTAAGCGGTTGGAATCTATAGACTTAATGATTACAACACAGGTGCCGATGCTTCTAAATAGGTTAAGGCTTTATGCTACCTATCTTTAGAAGAACAGGCACTCGTTCAGTTTCCAATAAATTGATGTTCAATCTAAATCTGAGTGATGTCTAACCTTAAACTGAGTGAATATATCAGTCTGAAAACGTGAAAAAGGTGATGAAGCAAAATGAGTAAAGGATATCAGTTCTAATCAATCATACATTAAGATGAGTAAGTGCAAGCTTTGTATTCTGATGATAATAACGAGATTAAACAGATTCATTGATACGATTATAGTGCAAGCTTTACATCTTGAGGATAGTAAGAAGAGCAAGCAAACCCCATAATACGATAGAAACTGGGTAAATCTAATCTGACAAGAGATGAGAAATTTCAAACGAGATCAAACCCTGAGAATTTGCAGTTTCGTAGAGAAAGCAATGGCGACCCAATCAGGCTGAGAAGAGGACCATTGAAGCTGCTCAATCTCAGCACCAGCTGTGTAAGCAAGAATAGGGTCAAGACCACCTTCAACATGCTGTCCCATGGAGGAGATATCCCAGATCAAGGCTTGAGAATCATCTCCTGCGGTACAAATGTGACAAGAGCTATGTGGAGCCCAAGCAATGGCATTGACACTAGCTTGATGCCGTTGAAGCTCAACCACTGGAAGAGCAGGAAAACGAATGTCAAGCACCACGACTTTAGCACTGTCCATGATAATGGTGGCCATGTACCTTGGATCTTGCTTGTTCCAACCAAGACGCACTAAAGGAGTATCTGGCTCAGAGCTCTCGTAGATAATCGTCGAATGTTCCTTATCCCGAAGATCAAAAACTCTAACGGAACCATCAGCTGAAACAGAGGCGAAAACACCAACACCACCCCAAGCAATGTCGAATACTTCCTTGTCATGTGCTATAAGCTGAGTATCAACAGCCTCACGCTCAATGTCCCAGATTGTGCAAGTCGTATCAGTGCTAGAGGTTCCAATTCGGCGTGGCTCAGCTTCGTTCCAATCAAAAGAGGTTAAAGGACCACAAAACTCACTGTTCTTGTTGCTATTGAGACAAGATTTGAGCTCAACACGGGAGTGATCGTCGGCAATTCGCCATAGACGAAGAAAATCACTTGACGTAGCGAGAAGATCAGGTCTTTGGCATTCCTTGTCTGGTATGAAAATCGTTTTCGTAGGTGGGTAAGGATGCTCAAAGGAGAGATTAGGGTCGGAACGGATCTCACCATTGGATTCATCGAGCTGCACAATCTCGACTCGGTTCGGATACTGTTCAAGCAAGCTGGTGATAGCGAGACGGTATTTCTTATCGCGACGAACACTCCAATTCATTGCGTAAATGTGCCATGGAGCTTCGTATGTGTAGATCTCTGACCGTTTCTGCTGCTCATCGGAACCATCTTGAATCGGATCGCTGCTCGTCCCCATCGTCAATCGATTCCGAGCAGAAACCCTAGAATTCGCCTCCGTTACTTCCTCTTCTATCACTAAGTGGATATTCTATTTCTATTGTAATAATATTTTATTCAGATTTTATTTTAAACCATATGAACGACATCGTTTGACTGAACAGAGAAACTTGATCTTGCACGTTATCTCCGCCTCTCACAACATCTGTAAATCAAACCAGAAGCTAGAAAATCAACTTTGAAACAAAATATGTTTAGAATCCTCGAAAATTACAACACAAATTGTCTAGCAAAACATAGAGGAAAAAAAAAAATTCTGTTAAAGAAGAAGAAAGCTTAAGAAAGAGACAAGCTTTTGAATGTTTTATAGAAAACAAAAAACTTAAGTTTCTCTTCTTTTTAAACTTCAAGATCCTTGTTGATAATAAGAATCTTTATGCCACATTTTCCTCACTGTATCGATCTGGAAACCAGCACCAAAAGTTTCCCCGGTTTAGTCAGAATCCTCATAAACTTCAGTATCCGATAACTCATCAAATGTCCGCATGTCAAGCTGGTAACGCAACATACCACCAATCCCACCAAAACCTCTGCAAAACTGTGACCCTTCTTGGGATTTGTTAGTCACGAATTCAAGTGTACAACCAAAACGCTTGTACTCATTCGCAAACCATTCGAGCAGAGGCATTTTGTCCTGGACTTCTAGCTCGGCGTTTGTCACTGAATCATGGAAGTTGCTTGTATCACTCTCTTGGTCTTTCCCCAAGTGCTTCACCACTATCTCTCCTGTTGTGCTGTTCTTTAGTTCGTACCTGTTTATATCCAGATTCTCCCACACAATAAGGGTTTCGATAGCACCCATTTCTAGAGCCTTTAGAGTATCTTCCACACCAAAAACATATTTCCCAGTATCTTGACTTATCTCCTCAAAGTACTTCCCAATTAGTTTCTTCTCCTGTATGAACTTCACATTAGACAAAATCTCAGCAGACAGCTCAATGGCTTGGTTGAAACCGTTTTCACCTCCATAAGAAACATCGACAACATTCAATATTTTAGCTTGAAGACGAGGATCAAACAACTCTGACTGGCTGAGCTCGGTTTTGAAATCAGCAGAACCAGCAAGAATGAGACCGGCGACATTAGGTTGACTTGTAGTTGGATTGATGTAAAACTGTGTAGCAAGCTCAGCGGTTTTCCTAACATAGTTATGTCTCTTCTCCATCCTAAGACGAGCAAAACGAAGTGCAGATTGTCCTCCTCTTCCGTGCTTCTTTGGGAGATCAACAGTAAACTTGTGAAGAACCTCTCTAGTATTCCCACTCAAAGTGCCAAACAGTGTCCCATTACCATCCATGACAATGAAACCAAACTTGTCATCAGACTCTAGAAGCTCGTTCAATGCCTCAGTATGGAATTTATTGTCACAGAGGTACAAGGAAGCGTTAATCGGTCTAAAGGGCTCGAAATCAAACGTCACCTTCTTTTCTTTACCATCATCGTTAACAATAGTGCCGGTATAGAGGACAAGACCATTAGTAGGGACCTTGTTGTAAAGCTTCAACCTCTGTTGAGCAGAAGTAATGGCAGACAAGACAGACTGACGATTGACTCGACTCTTAATATTCGAAGCAGTTCCATATTCATCACCAAGCATTTTCGTGACACGAGATACCTGATCACGAGGAGGCATAATAAGAGAGATCATACTCGTCCCATTACCTCTTGCAGATTCAAGTCCCTTGATTAGCTTCTTGATCTTCCAGATCTCGATGTTCGTATCCGCCTCCTCTGCCATTTTCTTCTTCTCTCGAGGTCGGAGATGGGGAAGGAGAAATCGAAAACGAACCCAACTACACAAAAAGAACGAAAAATTAAACCAAGTTTGAAATACTGAATATTACGGAGTTCAAAATTTTTGAACAGCTTGATTTTCGGAGACAAACACTACAAAATGGAATTGGGACTACGAAATGAAAAAAGCTTAGGTTTCAAGTGAAGTTGAAGATCGAAACTTTTCAATAAACTTTGAGCAAAGTTTATAAGGAACACAATAAATTGATACGAAGAGAGATTGAACTTGAAATCGCGCGAAAGCACGTACCTTGTCTCTCTCCTCCGGCGGCCTAACCTCCCAGAAGAAGTGATTTGCCTAGGGTTTTCCTAAATTCTACTCCCAACTATTATCACGTGAAACTCACGTGCATACGAATTATTAATTTTGTCGTCATTTTCTCCTGAAACACGACAAGAGCTAATGGGCTTTCTAATGGCCCAATTTTTTAGCTGTGTTAAAATCACATCGAACCAGACCCAAATTAGGTAGGCCTTAGTAGAACAAGAGGCCTTGGCCTTTACTGAGACTACGTGCCGTTTTGGTCTGCAGTGAAAATTTAACATTGATAAATGAGAACAAAATGTTAAGAATGGATGTATATTATTCTTCTTCTCATCAGATCAAATCTAATCAGAGATGCCTTTTATGAGGTTTTTTTACCCTCGCACTGTACATGAGAAACATAAAAAAGAAGATGCATTGCCCTCATAATTAAGGCAACAATATAAAATGAAAAGAAAAGATGATAGATTCATATGATGCATAGATTTGGATCGTTTCGATGAGAATCTGCAAAATCTCTCACTAATCGCTTCAAAGCTCGACCGTGTTTCCCTTGCATATGTCCTCCTCCTTGACTGTTATTGTTTCCAAAATTGCAGCTTTTGTTCTCTAAGTAATCGATGCCTGCACCTCCCAGGGCTTCTGACCATTCCCTCACTATGTTTTCTGCTTCTCCTTGCCTTAGATACTCGCTTGGAAGTGCCCAAACCTGCATACCATAATAATCCATTTTAGGACAAACAAAACAGAGGCTGACTTCGGTTTTTATGTTATCGAGAGAGAGAGAGAGAGAGAGAGACCGCAGAGTTTAGCCATCCTTGGAGAGATTTCCAACACAACATTCCTTTCCATGATGTCCTCTCACATAAACTGCAGATTGCAGCTAACTGTTGCAGTATTGTCGAACACTTATGAACCTATAACCAAAACACCAGAACCGGATAGGTGAATTAAAGAATCCCAATCCATCACACTACTTTTGGAGAGATTTTACTCATATTATTTACCCTTGACATAGCTGCAACTCCAAGTAGAGCATAGACCAAATTAGACAAAAGTCCCTCTCCACAATGAGATACAACCTGGACAGAGACCACGCTGAATGATCCTTCCGATATGCAATTCACCGTTTCCATCATGGAAGAAAGTGAAACTTCCAAGAAACCTATAGAGTTTGGAAAACATAGTGTAAAGTATGCTTAAACGTTAATGCCAGTTTTCAATAGTAAACAACTGCAAGCTTACCTGACAAGTATGACATTGCAGCTAAAGCAGCACCTCGGTGCATAGCTGTACAACAAATAGCCGCTTTATGGAAAGAAATTTCAAGAAGTGTTCCAGCAGTACCCAACAATTCCTGTTTCATCAAAAGAAATAGAACCAAACTATCAGGCCAAGACTACTTTTTCCGAAGTATAATTTATTAGTTACACTTTTAACGAGAAAAAAGTGGTTGCAGAACCTTATGACAACCACGGATTAATGCTGATGCAAAATTCACATATGCTTCCACCAAATCAGGTTCTTGGTCGCATATATATGACGAATTTATGCCCATCAGTGATGATGCTTGAGTAAATCTCTCAAAAGTAGTGATAAACAGGGACCCATATTCCTCCTTATGACAAAATTCTTCTGCGATTACACAGGCTGTGATAAAACGTTTGCAAAAAGGCAATTATCAGAGAAATGACTGATCAGGTAACTATCCTCGGGTATTATTAACAAAAGCTGTGGCTAATGAATCAAAAATAATGTATATTTCTTCAACAGTAGAGTTTGTACCTGAACTAAGAAACCCTCACCTGTTCTTATGTAACATTCTTGGCTTTGAAATGACAGAAAATTTCTCGATAAACAATCCAGTACATTAGGTAGTAGCAGCATAAAGTGCTCACCTGTTATAGATGCAAATATTAAGGTGTCAAAATGTCAGTGCTCGATTGAAGCCATAAAAGTACCAAAATCATACCATAGTCAGACTTTTATAAAGCAATATAGAATTGTTAGTTATTCCGAGAACTTATCCATTAGTGTAAAGGATGCTTTCGAATAAAAACCTTCCAGGCTTTAAAGGCATAATGAGAAGAATGTAACTCTATAGAATACAGAGACAAGAAGTTTGAAACCTGACGACTGAACTGCCACTGAGAGAGCACGGCATGCTCCTGCAGCTAGACTGCCACTCTCCATATGTTCAGACCTAAACAGCTTCTCCAAAATGGGCCAAAAAACAGTCAACAAAGAAAGGATTGGACCATCTGCCACGGGGACAGTTGACAGAGACGTTGCAAGGTGACTGAGTACAGTTCCAATCCTGAATCATGAAAAAAGTGAAGAGCAAAGTCATCAATATGATTTTCTTACTAGAGTTTTGTACACCTTATAACAAAACTACCAGAGTGTGCACACTACTAAAGATAGTGGATCATTTTTCCCACGTCATCAAATCTATTTGTGCGCAGTTTATCAGAACAAATATATGTGACGAAAAATTATAACAAGTTTTCATAGATAACTTGAAGTCTGGATACCACAAATCGTTCACCAAAGGCTACTAAATTACATCACTAATTAACCATAAAAAGTAAATACAGCAGCCAAAGAAGCAGACCTGTAAAGACCTCTCGTAACAGAGCTCAGCATACGTGTGTAAGTTGCAGGATTCTGTCTACCAGAAGAATCCACGTCTTCATCTACCTAAAACCACAAAGGTATTAGTTCAAATTGTATCTCAGAAGTATGCCATCTATCATATCACTTCTCCTCCATCTATTCATATCTCGTCTAGTAACTAGTTAAGAATAGATTGTCAAACACTGGCCTCAGAGAAGTGTGTGGGAAATTAGCTAATTTTTCTCCTTAATTGAGTGCATCAACAAAGAGTTCACTTATACAGGATAAAAAGAAGTATGAAGAGCCTTGAAGTATAATTCTTTCTAACAGCATAAACACTTACAAGTTTCGAAAGAACTCCATAACTCGATGAAAGCAGTTGACTTAATAATTTATTTTGCAACTCTTTGTTAGAAACCGAGCCAAGGATCACACTGATAGCAGTAATGACTTCTTCCTCATCTTCCAAGGCCAAATTCCACTGCTCCAAACACTAAAAAAGGGAAAAGTATAATGATACAGGAGACACAATATGGTACCAGCGTAATTTCAAGCTTGTTTTCACATTTAACGAAAGTGGCCGATGAAGCTGATACCTCTCCTATCCTCATTAAGATGTCTAAGTTTGATGTTTCCTGGATTACAGCTGGAGCATCTTCACAAATTTTACGCAGAGCAGAAGCACAAGCATGTGAACAAATAGGTTCAGAAATCCCTCCTGCAAGAAATAATCTGAAATCAAAAAGACAATGCAGCATTTAGATTATGAAATGCATAACTAATATTATACAAAGCTAATGTAATAAAATTATATTAAACTAAAAAGAATTATTATATAATTCAAGATAGTATGCCAGAATGTTTTTGCATAATGCTAAACGACCATCGAAGAAAGTAGACATACAACAAGGGTCTGGCATTATTTGGAAAAACAGAGATCCATCTTGAATAGGAGCCAACAACATCTGCCAATGATCTGTATACCTAAAAGTTGATTATTGTCATATGTTGATTGCATTTACAGTTCAAGAACATTGCTAAGTAAGAAGACAAGGTAAAGGTATGAACTGACATACAACACAAATAAACCCCTTGAGCTCGCTGGATGGCCTAACAGAGAATGCGGAAACCAATTGCATGATCAATGAAAAATCAAAAGCCTCTCCCTCTTGCAAGATAATTTCAGAAACCTGAAACGGAAGAAACATTTAATACAGGAATGAACTATAGAAATTATAACTCCTGAAAACTAACAACCTTCAAGCTATCATCACCAGTCTCTCCCCCCAAAAGAAAACAAGAAAGGTGATAATAGATGGACAAGTAACAGAGACGAAACAGATAAAAACGCATACCAAGTGACCCTACCCCACCCTGGGTTGTTCTAAATCCATATACTTCAAATAAACAACTTGATTGGTAGAAAAGAGGTCAACTGTGCTCACCGCATTAAGAGCAAATAACTTCGCCTCAACCTCCCTCACAGGCATCGAAACATTTGAAGAAGGCAGACCACCAAAAAATAACTACAGGTATATCAGCAAGAAAAGGTTAAATATACATTCATAAAGAAATACTTTGTCACAGAACATGGAAGAGAAAAAACTACTTATCAAGCAACCATCTAACTAAAGTTCTCCAAGCCACCACAGTAATGTTGTTCTCTTCAGAACAAGTAAGGTTTAATCTGAAGGACTCGATGGTACACAGCATTATACACTTACAAAAAATGAAATCATCTCATAAAAAATGATACGTAACAGAAGAATGAAGAAGCTGTTTTCAACGTTACACAGTCCAAAAAATGTTCAAATTTAGGGTAAATTTTGTCTGCTTTACAAACACACAGCATAATATAAATTAGTTGCGAAGCAAACACTGAATTAACTAATAATTTTGAATGGTGAAGCGAGATCACACCTTACTCACGAATGTTGTAGGACGAAGAAACTGACAAATATCTACCAGGAGCTCGAGAAGATTATTTCTAAAATGCAACAGACCATCCGGAAGGTCGAGCCCAGGACTCTCATCACTAGAGGTAAACTCGTCAACCTGAAGATAGATTGCTAAGGAATCTTAGAAGCTCACATAAAGACGATCAGTAAAATAAATATTCAGCAATTCATGGACTTATACATATTCAAGAAACGACATGCAAAAATCCGAAGATTATGTTGATACAGTGCGTGGAATGTGATAAAAAGAAAAAAGGTATGACTACGATGCAAAAGTGCATTTGGAACGTATTTCTAAAACAAATTACACCAGAATCTTAAACATTGACTAATCTTAAGTATAAGAACTATATAAATATGAAGGAAACATTTCCAGGTTAACAGAAAAATACATTGAAATATGTTTATTTTCAGGCTATTGCTAGTGCTGAAACTGATACGACAGCTTCCAGATATATAAAACTGAAATAGACATTAAAACTTAAGCAAGTTCCGAGATGATACCTGAGCGCGGAGCACAAGAGCATCAACTAAAGCTGAAAAAACTGGTAGGAATTTATCTTTCACATGATTAATGTCATTCTGTCTGTTTCCACCTAAGCTAAGTATATATGTTGCAAAAGTTGACCTAAGAAAAAAAAAACAAGATTGAGGTCAAAGAAAAGCCAGCAGAAATGCCTCTGATAGGAAGATAGCAAAGGAGCTTCAAGATTCAGAAAAATTAATACCAAAACTGTACAGTTGAGTCTGCAATCTCCCAATCTTCACTAGGAAATGTTACACAGCTGGAGAAGTAGTTGATGGACAATAAAGATGAATAATATTAATGCCAGCGAAAAGAAAATGAGCTTAAAATTTCACTAACTGCATAAATACTAAAACTGCCATATGATGAAGGCCTTAATTCTTTCAAACGCCAATTAATTTGGTTTCCTTTTGCGTTTTCATGTTAAAACAATAACAATAATTAGAAAAAAAAGAATGCAAACACCAACGAAACAAGCAAGCAATGCCTAATACTCACCTTAAAATCGCATCAGTCAAAATAAGCGCTTCAGAACTTGCTTCAACAATCAAGCATGGTGCCTGAAATATATTGCAAAGCGACATGAGCCTCACAAAGAGCAACTTATAAAGTTATGTGAAGGATAATAGCGTCACAGCCTTGGGTGCACACCCATGAGGATAAAATGGAACAGTACTCACAGCTTGTCCGATTTCAGACATCAAGCATGCCAGGCCAGAGACAATCTTTAGATCAGCATTTATAAGAGCCGGTTTCAAAAGTGTATCTCTGAGAAACTGTACTTTGTACAATAAAACCTGAGGAAGATCCTGCAAGAACAAAACAATTAAGAAAAATCTAAAAACATACATTTTCGCTATAAACTTATAAGATGCTATGTTGATGCTAAACCCTATGCAATGCCCCCCACTATCAAAACAGAATATAGAAAGAATTTGATGCCAATACAATATAGAGAAAATAAATATACCTCATGCCGAGTCACAAGTTCAACAAGCACCTCAATGGCGAGGTCAAAAGTAGCACCCTATGGAACAGAGAGATATCAAAACCCAAGAAAGAAATCAGAAGTTACTTTGTGGAAAGTATACCGAGTAAGGAGATTTACCTGCAGGGCATTAAATGCATAGTTAAGAAGAGGATGTGAAGGCACTGCGCCTTGTGGAATCTCAGAGAAACATCCAGCACGGACCTAATCAAAGGAGGAAAGACATCAACGTAAGATCCAATGAAAGGCCACAATACGACTCTACATGAAATGCAAAGCAACATACCCAACTCAGTAAGCAACGAAGTATTTTGCGGTTGTTGTCGTACGGGAAAAGAGGGGACGCGAATTGTTTCTCAGACTGCTGGAGTAAGAAATCAAGAACCATGGAAGTATGCGAGAGGAGCTATCACAGAGAAAAAGTTAAGTAAGTAAAACAAGGAAGAGAGAGGAGAAGAATACAAATTTTGAGAAAGGAGAACAAGAACTAACAACCTCCTGACGAAGATCAGAGTGATGAGAAAAATGGCGAGTGTCAGATATTTCTTCAGGAAGGACAGTGAGAAGCTCGAGCAAGACAACATTACCATTATCATGGGCCTGAAGATTCTGGAGTGCGAAAATTAGCTTATCAAATGGTTTTGAATAAGGATCCGCGTGAAGTAGAAGTGCCGAGAGAGCTAGACATATCTGCGTCAAGAGCTGCAATTCCCAAATTCCACAAAAACATAAACACTCAATCGTTTCCTTGCGCCGAAGCTAAAAAGGGTACAAAATACCTGAGGAACACCGGAACTGTATCTATTGGCGGCGAGAAGAAGGGCATTGAGAAGAGCCTCTTTAGCTGTTGACTGAAGATTCGATGCTTCACTCTGAATCTGAAACACAAGACAAATAGAAGGTAAAAAAGGTTTTTAGGGGTCGAAATTGAGAATCTGAGATAAAACAGCGAAACCTTTCGACGGAGAATCTGGGCGGCGAAGAATTGGAGGTCAAATAGAGAGACAATCGGAGAAGTGAGGAGAGAAGTAGAGACGTCCCAAGCTGCGGGAGTTTGCTGAAATTGAACAAGCCATTGATTGGCTGCAACTCTGTTGGAAGATTCAGGATCGTGATTCAAGACATGGATTGCTTCAGCTACTTTTCTCTGCAATTCCATTCACTCCAATTGTTGCATTCCACTCTCTTCTTTCTGCTTCTTCCACTCTTTTCTTCTTCGACTCTTCTGAATTTCCTTCTTTTTTTTTTTTGTAATACTTTGAGAAAGTAATTAAAAAAAAAAGTAAAACAAACAATTTAATTTCAATTATTTATCAGAATATAAGTAGTTTCGGCTCTTTTTCTCCCTAGTTTGGATAAATGTGGATTCGATTCGACATTTCGGTTTAAAAGAGTTTTAAAGAAAAAGCATAAAATTAGGTTGTCAACATTATGTTGACACAAAAATATAAATGGAGAATGTCAACATTATATTGACACAAA
>OVAX01000847.1:0-62338 GCA_900406405.1 Lepidium africanum | reverse complement strand
TTAACTAACTTATGCAGATTTGACACTAAGATACAATGATGATATGATTATAATCCAACACGTATGTTTAGTGTTCTTCTTTCATCACCTATCTCTGTTATGCATTTCGGTTTGGCTGCTCTGTTTTGCACTTCATATTTATTCTCTGCATATTTGTTTTTATTATGTTGCTTCAGTCGTGGTGGCTACTTCACAGTGAACACATTATGGTGTATTACTTTCTGGTCTTTAGGAAGTTAATTCTTAAGCTTTATTGTTTGGATACGTTTCAGAGGTCAAATGATGCTTATACCTGTTGCATTTGTCATCTCGTGTTCATTACTTGCTTTACTTTGCTCAAATTTTTATTCGTGGAAATTTAGATATGTGCTGCTTTGTTCGTCCACTTTTTATTTGACCTCTTTGTGTGGTGTGGTTTATATTTTTCTTAGTTTTCATGTCCACATTGCTTAGGTTTTCTCTGTTTCATTTTGCTTATTTATGGTGGGATTATAAATAGTGTACAACTTTCTCTATCTTGTTTNGATTATAAATAGTGTACAACTTTCTCTATCTTGTTTTCCAATGTATTGAGTTGCAGGTTTGCTTTTTGTTTCAAGTCTATTGTTCTATTTAAATTCTTTGATTACAAATTTGTTATTGCCTTTGTCTATATTGGTTTTGTATTTCCTGGTTGAGTTTTCTCTAGTTTTTTCATGTTTCTTTGTTTGCCTGCATCGTTCTTCTTTCTGGGATATTATCATCTTATGTTTGGATAGTATCGCTTCTTCTTGTCTGGTTTTTATATGTAGTGTTTTTTCAAGTTTTTATTCCCATCGTTTGTCTATTTCATTGCTCTGGTTTATTCTGGGATTATAAATGGTATCATTGTTTATTGACCTCGTATTTAATGTCTTGAGTTCCAGGTTTGGTTTTGTTTTTGAGTATGGGTTATCATTTCTCGAGCATTTGTTCTATTCCTAAGTATTAATTATTTCCTTCTTATAGACAGACCCCTGTAGTCCCGTTTCCACATTTAGTAAACATTGATTTCTTATGCTCTTTTAGTTAGTTTCGTATTCATATATTGCGGTCTTGGTTTGTCTTTTGTTGACGCCTTTTCGTATTTTTATCCTCTTACCTAAACCGTTGTTTATTGTGCCTGATTATCCAAAGGAAGGGCGGATAAATTCCTACTCAAGGTTGCAGCTGCTTATTGATCTTGTTGATGTACTGCATGGTTCACCGGAATTAGAAATTTTGTAATCTTCTCCGTTTGGGGAGTTGTTCTCACTTCCTGTCCGGCAATGCTCTCTTGCTGGCCGCCTTTTCCACAACGTTTTATGCAGACAACTAATGACAGAAAACAAGGATGAGTTCTGGTTTCTTTTTGGTTCCCAGCCTCTCTGTTTTTCCCTACGTGACTTTGCCCGCATTATTGGCCTTTCTTGTGGTGCCTATCCAATTGATGACCCATTCATGGAAGCGGAACACCGGTGCGCTAGTGAATCTTTGTATTGGTATCCACTCTTTGGTGCTCGAAGAAGTATTACGATTGATGAAATAGTTGGTCTTTTGAGAGCTGACCCTACTATGCCTGCTTGGAAGAAGCTTCGACTAGCCCTCGTTGTCATTGTTGATGGGATTCTGATCTGTCAAACGCATACAGTTAAACCTTCGCATACAATTTTTTTGTTTTCCCGCTTAGTGATTCCGCGTCCATACACCTTATTGTATGTATATGTCTCGTGTGTGTTAGTCGCCAAATACGTAATGGCACGTGACTTAACTTAAAGCAAAGTGAAGGTTAAAATTGTCAAAAAGCTCTGTACCACATTTAAAATTTTTTCAAGGCATGATGCATGTTTAATTTATAGAATATACGGATAATTATGTTTTTAAACATTCCATTAAAACATTTTAAGACAAATAGTACTCATTGCTTAATGTATACATAAACGTATAGCAAAGTTAATAAATGGTCGTTGTTACCTACTAATTAGCAATATATAATATCTTAGGGTTAAAACTGAACCACTCATTATAAATAAGTTGGTTACTAAATATTGTTGAAAAATACTGTAAGTTGTAACTAAACTAATCCAAACAGAAACGAACATTGGAGAAATGATTTAAAAAGGGGTCATATATCTCATATGAGTTGGATTATTAGTGTTCTGAATAATAATTAATTAATTCTGGAAACCTACTTACTGTCTCGCTCCGCGTGTACACTACGCGCCTCCCTAAAAAAGATGCCAAAACAAGAAACAACCTGCGGTCCTCAAACCTAGTTTTTCACGCGCTTAGTTCACGCGCCGAACCAGTGGAATATCCAGACTTTTAAAATTTCTTCTTCTCTGCGAAAACCCAAACTAAATTTTCTCTCACCTAAAATTTTCCCCTCCGATTTCTCGTTTGACAGTTCAGTCTTATCTCTCGAGGATCAGAGGAAAGATTATTTTAGCGGCTTGCTTCAGCTGTAATCTAGGGTTTCGTGGCTTTGTTCCAGTTTGAATTTTCTGGAGTAAGAATTGCAGAAATGAAGGAATGATTTGAGAAGTTTAGACCCTCGCTGAAACATCCGGAGATTCTTTTTATCCAAGTTGGGATATTGGTGAGGATTTCTGTTTGGGTTTTGAGGAGAAAGAAAAATGCCAGCTCATAGATCCAAGTCGGAGAAGAAGGATGCTGAGAAACAGCTCCGTCGGGACCCTTACGAGGTTCTAGGCGTCTTAAGGAACTCTACGGATCAGGAAATTAAGAGTGCTTACAGGAAACTGGCTCTCAAGTAAGTTTTTTTGGTTTCGTTAGTTTTAACTTTGAAACTTGCAATTGGAAATGTCCGTGTCAGTCTAGGGTTAGGCTACGAAAAAGAATCTCGAATTTAGTCAATTTAGGTTGCAGAGAAAACTCTTGAATTGAATTTATTGATAAGTCTGGCGAGCAATTGATGGCTACTAGTCAATCCGTGATTCTTTTTTTATCGAAACCTTTATCTGGGTTATCTTAAGTGAAGACTAAAGTCTAGTGCTCATTCTTTATCGAGATTACACGTTCGCTCTACGTAAACGTTTGGTTCTCGCCCTAGTATCTCTGTTCAAGCCTTGTTCCCAAATTCATGGTTGATGTTTCAGGTATCATCCTGATAAGACTGCAAATGACCCAATTGCAGCAGACATGTTTAAGGAGGTCACATTTTCTTACAACATCTTGTCTGATCCGGAAAAACGTCGCCAGTTTGATACAGCAGGTTTTGAGGTAAGCTTGTGTTCTGGTATCATGGATATACTCTGACCTCTACGTGGGGCACGAGTTAATTTTGTCTTCTGTGTAATTATAGTTACAAGATCGAGGTTAGAATGCTGTTCAGGCTTGAACTTAAGAATATATAGGATCCTCGCCTCTAGATATACCTGTGCTTCCAAATTCTATCGGTAGCTAATGCTGCACTAGCATCAACTTTCACATTTTGTTACTCAAAATGCGCTTCTCTTTTGCAGGCTGTTGAAGCAGAAAGCCAAGAGCTGGAACTAGATCTCTCGAGTTTAGGAGCTGTGAATACTGTGTTTGCAGCTTTGTTTAGGTTTGTTTATGTGACATAAACTTCTTCATTTTCTAAGTCCCTTATTATAGTTGAATAACGGTTTATTCTATGCAAGCTGAGTACATGTTCTGAAACTTTTTAATGAAATAGCAAACTTGGTGTGCCGATAAAAACATCTGTGTCTGCAACTATTTTGGAGGAGGCTCTTAATGGCAGAGTTTCAGTTGATCCTCTTCTACTTGGACAAGCTGTATCTAAAAAAGTGAGTGCGGGAAGCCGTTTCTTGGCTATGATCTCATTTGTGTGTGTAACGAGTGTCGATCTCCATACAAGTCTCATATATGCCATGATATATACAGGTTGAAAAGCAATGTGCACACTTTTATGCTGTCACGGTAACAGAAGAGGAAGTAAATGCAGGGTTGGTCTGCAGAGTAGAATCATCTAGCAAAAGCAAATTCAAGGTTGGCTAAGAGCAGAGTCTTTCCCGCTAAAATGATATGGATATAAAAAGTATTGATAAAGTAATGTAACCGTCTGCTTGTGCAGTTATTGTACTTTGATCAAGAGCCCAACAGCGGATTGAGCTTAGCCCTGCAGGTATTGTTGTTATTAACTGAAGTGGAAACAGTGATTTTCGAAGAGTTTTCATATATTACATTTAACAAAATAACTAATTCAAATGGTTGTTTTCTTCTTGTACACTGAACTCACGTGGATACAGGAGGACAGCAAAAGAACCGGTAAGATAACATCTGCCGGAATGTACTTTCTCGGTTTCCCTGTCTACCAGTTGGATCACACAGTTAATTCGGTAAGCTCACTTCATTATGTTCTTAATATACGTCATCTCTTTCTCTTCTCTGAGTTTCTTTTCCTTCTCACGCTTTTTTAGCAACATGACTTCATTTTTCTAATGCTCTAGGTGGCTCAAGCAAAGGATCCAGAAACTGCCTTCTTTAAAAAGCTTGATGGATTTCAGCAATGTGAAGTTACCGAGCTAAAGGCCGGCACACATGTCTTTGCCGTCTACGGTAAGTTCTCCCGGCTTGTAATTAAATTCTCTTCGTACTTTTATATTTGTTTGGATTAAGTACTCGATTGATCCACCTTTGTGGTCATTTACTGACATGTTCGTCTTTCAGGTGATAATTTTTTCAAAAGCGTGAGCTATACAATCCAAGTTCTTTGTGCCGCCTCCTTTACGCAAGAAAAAGAAGATCTTAGGTCTGTTGAAGCTCAGATTCTCACTAAAAGAGCAGAACTGGCAAAGTTTGAGACAGAGTACAGGGAAGTACTTGTGCAATTCACTGATATGACCAGTAGATACGCTCAGGAAATGCAGTCGGTTAGTCTTTTACTCTTGAAAATTTTCCTTACCACCTTTCACAGAAAAAGAAGAAAAGATGTGTCATGACTTGAGTAAATCAAACCTGATTCTATGTCAAAACTTGTGGAATCTTGAGCATGAAGTTTGATTTTCTTACGATACATTATGGCAGATCGATGAGCTGTTAAAGCAGAGAAATGAAATTCACGCAGCCTACACAGCGGTTCCAGTAATGAAGCGGAGCTCGAGCAGGAACAGGCTGAGAAAGAAGAGCTCGTTTAAGAAGGCGGCTGCTGAGGCTCCTGCACCAACTGAACAGGAAGAAGAGGACGAACTGGAGGAAGAGGAAGAAAGCAGCAGAGAGAGAAGCAAGAAAGCAAGTACTTGTGATAAGTCTGAGATACTTAAGAAGAAGAGCAGATGGTATAATTTACATTTGAAATTGGACAAGAAAAAACCTTGTTAGCTTTTTATCTCTTTTCTTTTTCATCAAATTTCTTATGCATTATTTTTCTCCCTTACTTGAGGGATTGGTCGGTGTATCTGTAAATCATTTGCTCTTCTTCTCCTTCAACTTATGATTAGTATTAATCAACTATTTGTTTTGATAATTCTGATTTTATTGATTATATTTTGCAATTATTTCACACAAAGTTGAAATATTATTGATTATCTTCTGTTCCAGTTCTACATGTTTGACTAATCATTTCACTATTATACTTTGTCACTTAAGAGAGATTAACATCCAAGTCTGTTAGGTAGGTGCCACCTACACAAACGTGAAGAATGCGTTCGACAATATATGACCAAAAATCAAATTTCTTCAGTACAAATTATATCCACATTTCTGTATAGTTCTTCTCTGCAAAACAAACAGAATCAAGCTCTGCATCTTTGAGCTACAACAATGGCGGAATCAACGAACGAATTCAACGTCCACGTCTTGATCTTACCTTACCCAGTTCAAGGCCATCTTAACCCAATGGTTCAGTTCGCCAAACGCCTGGTCTCCAAAAATGTCAAAGTTACAGTCGCCACCACTACCTACACCGTCTCCTCAATCTCAACTCCGTCAGTCTCCGTCGAGCCAATCTCCGACGGATTCGATTCTTTGCCCTTGGGTCGTCCCGGTTTCAGCGCCGATGCCTTCTCGGAATCTTTCCAGCTCCACGGATCCGAAACCCTAACTCGCCTTATTGAGAAATTCAAATCCACTGATTCACCTATTGATTGTTTAGTCTACGATTCGTTTCTCCCCTGGGCACTTGAAGTCGCGAGATCTATGGAGCTTTCAGCTGCTGCTTTCTTCACCAACAATCTCACTGTATGTTCTGTGCTTCAAAAATTCTCTAGCGGTGAATTTTCTCTTCCTGCCGATCCCAATTGGGCGGCGTTTAGAATCCGTGGCTTGCCTACAATGAGTTACGACGAGTTGCCTTCGTTTGTGGGACGTCACTGGTTAACCCACCCGGAGCATGGACGAGTTCTTCTGAATCAGTTCCCTAACCATGAAAACGCCGATTGGCTATTCGTCAATGGCTTCGAAGGCTTAGAAACACAAGTAAGAGTTTCAATCATACTCTTAACATTTGAAGATTTATTTAACAATTATTCAATTGCAACGTGAAATCAATGGTTTGGCTGTGTGTTGGATTGTGTTTTGATTAGGACTGTGAAATCGAAGAATCAGAGGCAATGAGGGCAACGTTGATCGGACCAATGATTCCATCGGCTTATCTAGATAATCGAATAAAAGATGATAAAGACTACGGTGCGAGTCTCTTGAAAGCAGCCTCCGAGGAATGTATGGAATGGCTCGGGTCTAAGCCGGCTCAGTCAGTAGCGTTTGTTTCATTCGGATCATTTGGAATTCTATTTGAAAAGCAGCTCGCAGAGGTAGCACTTGCTCTACAAGAATCCAACTTGAATTTCTTGTGGGTAATCAAAGAAGCTCATATCGCAAAATTGCCCGAAGGGTTCGTGGAATCAACCAAAGACAGAGCGTTGCTGGTTTCTTGGTGCAACCAGCTTGAGGTTTTAGCTCATGAATCGATCGGTTGCTTTTTGACTCATTGTGGTTGGAACTCTACATTGGAAGGGTTGAGTTTGGGCGTGCCAATGGTGGGTGTGCCTCAGTGGAGTGATCAGATGAATGATGCCAAGTTTGTGGAGCAAGTTTGGAGAGTTGGATATAGAGCGAAGGAGGAAGGTGGTGAAGCAATTGTGAAGAGCAAAGAGTTGGTGAGATGTTTGAAAGGAGTGATGGAAGGAGAGAGTAGTGTGAAGATTAGAGAGAGTTCAAAGAAGTGGAGAGATTTGGCTGTCAAGGCAATGAGTGAAGGAGGAAGCTCTGATCGGAGTATCAACGAGTTTATTGAGACTTTAAGGAAGAAACTTTGATTCAACTTTGTAAATCACGAAATGAGTTTAAAGCATTGTACCAAAATGATTACGAATGATTTCAATAAATCAATTGTGATTGTGAACAAGTGTTTAAAGAGTGAATAACTAGGAAAAATACGGGTGCGTATTAATTCAAACAAATTGTTATTAGTTGTAGTCTAGGAATAGGTCAAAAAACCACAAAAAAAAAAAAGAAAAAGTCTGAATCCAAACAAGTGGGCTTTTTAATACCCACTAATGAGCTTTTAAAAAAGAGATTCACGCATCCCACATCGGAAAGCTAAGAGAGTATGACAGTGGAAAATTCATTATAAATAGACTTCACTCTCCTCACTTCCAAACCACGCAGCCATGTGGTGAGCACAAAGCGAACTATTCTTTCGCCTTTTACTAAAGAATACCGTGTGCTTTCCACGCAAAGTGGCATACGCCTATTTTTGGAGGGTCCTGTCTTCGGGCGGGCCCAATAATCACTAGTTCAACGTTTGTGTCTGCTTGGAAAAACAGATACCTTAATCCTGTGCGTTGTTATAGTACTTCTTTCCTCTTTAAGTAAAGAAATTCGAAATACATTTTAACGTATATCGAAGCTAAAGTTAAACGAACCCTCAGTCTCCGTTTGATTTAGTTTAAATCTAAACACTTATCTTTCTTAATTATACCAATTGGTGTTCAGAATTTATCAATTTAAAATTTATTTAGTTCTGGGCCAAAACTGTGTACTAGTCTGTACGAATTAATACATGTAGCAAGGAAAATTATGCTTTAATTAACTTTAGAAGGTTTGTCCTTTGTAACCACTGCTCACTTTTAAAAACCTAGCACAAATGACTCACTCTCACAAATAATTTAGTCAAAGATGTTTTTAGAAACCTCTAATTACATATCGTTATGTTCATATGCAGATGAGTGTTCATGGGCTTCGATCAATGAGTTCATCTCGGTCTATAAACCGCTCCAACAGCTCTTTGTCTTTTAGAACCAAACAATCTTCAGCCTTTCCAAACCAGTTATACCGATTCTTCGCCACATAGTCATACACTGAGTCTCTCAAAGGAGTGGGAACTATGGAGAAAGCGTTCAATGCGGAATAAGGCAGAGGCAAGTATGATACCACTCGAAGTGCAGCTGCAAATGGTCAAAAGATGCAGAATCAAAAGATCAATCCATGCCTTTCTACAGAAGGATGGGTTTAAGAAAACACTTTGTCATAAAATATGAACTAACGAGGAACAACCAGTGACATGAACAGTCATCATGCAATCACAAGATAAGAAGTCATGAATATAGCATTGTAGGACATAAGCAGTCTCACAAAAAGAATTCAGGCTAATGCATTCATTTCTACATCTATTAAGCTTATACTCAATTAGACTGACTATTCCCATCCACCACAACTACTCAGCCGAGCATCTTTGAGTAGAGTGAGTTCATCTCGGCAATTCAGATGTTTCTAGCTAGTTCTTATCAAACTCCCTCACTGTAAAACTTCTAAACATTGGGTCAATTTACATACCAGTTGATGCTTGATGGTATGATCCGAGTCCTTCAATGAAGAGAAACCGCTTCTGAACATCTTCTTTAGTGACACCACTCACTTCTAGGTAAGGCTCAGCGGCTTTAGACTGAAGGCAACAGAACTTTATCTTTCTGTACTTATCCGCTTTGATTATCCACTTTACACCTAACATTTAACAATTAACTCAGATACAAATTAACCATTCGATCTAGAAAACAATCCTTCTTAGAGAACGGAATCCCTATAGAACAATGATTCCAACAAATGTCAACTGGAAATGACATTGCCAAAACTTTTCCATTCTACACTGAGTTTAAGTTCCTACCACTATATTTCTGGTTCAAGTCAAAATCAATGTGACAAACAAAACGAACTAAGAGATCTGCATATCAACTTCCTCATCTTCGTCCAGAACTCGGAATAACAATCATTCCAATTCAGGTATAATCAATTAGATCGAAGGAACCAAAGACTAAAAGTTGACCAAAGCGACACCAGACCAGATCAATAGACTGAATAAATCAAAATTAAACCTCTAAATAATCCTTGCGAAAATGGCTTTGTTCAACGCTAAAGAGAGAAACAGGAAAAGCATTGTACCTCCATGGCAAAGATGGCAGACTCCGTCGTAGACGACGACACGTGGCTGTAAGCTACCGGGCAGAATCACCGGAATCGTACCCGGCGATTCAGTTGGGTCTGAGTAAGCAACAGCTTCATTGGCATCAATATCAGCCGTCGTACGGGAAATAGCTCCGGAAGACAAAGTCGGCGAAGGAGTAGAGAAGCTTACCGGTGAATAAACCGATCGACGGTGGAGAAAACTTCCTAGAACAGACCTGGGATTCAAAATCCGAAGCGTCCTCGTCAACATTCTAGACATCTTCACATTTTGTTTCCAAACTTTTTTAATTTGCTTTTTCTGGGTAAAGAAAATAGTTTGAGGCTTCCAACGAAGAACTGTGCTTTGCTTGACTTCCAAGTCGGCGAAAGGTTCAAAGCTCTAAGATAGCCTCCTAATATTATATTTGAGGCCATTTGATTTGCAATCTAAGCCCAATAAGTGAAAATTGACCATTTTCAACACCTCGATGTACAAAAAATTTCTCAATAGTTAACGTAACTAATTGTTCAAAGTGTAAATTCGTGAATGAATTGAGAGAGCAACCAAAAAAGAAAAAAGAGTTAACTACGGCAAAATCAAACCAAACGACAAATGATCATTCAGTTTCTGCTGTTCTCTGGCGATGTTTGCATTCATTGTCAGAGATTCCTCTGTGCTCATTCTGGCTCTTCGCCAGTTTCTCGTGGCTTATGTTTAACTGCAAGAGAACAGAAGAGATTTTAACCCAAGAAAAAACTTATTCCGTTTGTTTCAGGCTATTCAGATTTGGAAGTGGCGTGGAACAACAAACCCAAATCTCTGTATATGTTCACGGTTGGTAAGTATATGCCTTCATGCCACTTCAACTTCGCCTTCTATATATAATGCAGCACAGGTTGGTTAGTTTTCTGTATCGTTTTGATCCCATACTATCACATGCAGACACAAGGGAAACTAGATTGTCTAACCAGGTAGACGGACAGCAAAGTTTGCCTGTTCATCCGCATCAGAGTTCAGATTCTACAAAAGAAAAACGCCATACTTGTATCAGATATAGGCCTTGTAGTAATCTTGCTCTCAAGCACAAGACTGTGATATTATCTTTTTGCAGAGTGAGATGCAAAGAGAAACGTACCCTTAATACGTGACTGATCTTGAAAGAGACACATTGGTCACTAAGTTGTTTTGCTTCCTTGTGGAGCTTCGCGAGTACCTCGTGGTTTACCTTCCATTGACCTTTCATCTATGTTCCCAGAAAGCGTTGAGAAAGTGAGGAGACAAAAGAATATATGATTATGTAGATTACTTACTTGCACAGAGATATACACGTTTCATTGACAAACCTGCATACAAACCAGCTTGGAGTCACCTTTCACTATAATTTTCTTGTAACCTTTCTCAATAGCATACTTCAATCCTAGGATTAACGCATGGTATTCTGCTGCATTGTTTGTGGCAATTCCCAAACCTTGACGCAGTTTACAAATCTGTTTTTGGAGAAAAATGATCTTGAAATACACAATTGCATTCTTCAATAAATAGCATTCATTCAAAAGTACTCATACCAAACTTCCGTCTTCAGTTTTTAGTACTGCTGCTGCGCCAGAGAGACCAGGATTTCCCTTTGATGCACCATCAAACTCGATATAGCAAGTTTCCTACAGCATGAAGGGGAAGAGAAACAGACCGTCTCAAGAAAAAAGAATTATACATCCAGTCCGCTGAAATTATGAATAATTATAAACACACACAAAATTACAACTCACGTCTAACGTATTAGCAAGCTTTTCCAAAAGATGAGGTGGCGTGGAAGCTGAAGAAAGTTGATCCTGGAAATAACAAATATTTAAGCAATGAGCTGCAAACTACAAACTAAGAGTTCAAAATTGCACATTCTTGTGGCTTACTTTTTTGTTATCTTTTATCTTCATCTCTGAGGTAGTCTCCTCTTCAGATACTTTAACTGTACAAGAAGGTGGCTCCTGGAGAAGAAATTTGAAGAGAGACCGTAAATAACCACTGAATTCAAAATCCCACAATCATGAATCACGGCAGCTGCAGTATGCATCTAAAGAAAACATTAAAAGGGAAAAAGTGAAATACTGCAAAAATTACAATAATATCTAACCTGGAAAGGACACAGTGTGAGAGCGCCAAACATATCATCTTTTAAGTCTGAAGCTCTTAAACTGTAGAGTGGTTTCTTCAACCCAACAGAGGAAAGATATTCCTCTACGTCTTTAGGCAACGAGTATCCCTTATAAACACTAGCTGGAGGATCAAACACCTGCCACTAAACAGCTGTTATAATCCCATCCTAGAGCACATATATATACAAAACAGATTGTAAGGGAATGTGTTTTCACCGAAGATCCAACTTGAGCCTGACAATCATTCAAATCCTTATAAATACCAATAATGTCACCCTTCCGAACAACAAAAAAGGCGTCTTTCTCTTTATCAGCAACAGGAACAGTGGTTAACGGCAACCTTGATTTACCAGCCTTTGATCTCGAGGAATAGAAATGAACCTTAGAAAATCCAAATGCACTTACACCTGCAGGCTTTAGATAGGATTTTGAAGGCATATAGAAGCACTGATTACAAGGAATGTAGGGGGAACTGACATAGGTGGATCTCTTAAGCAGTCCCACGGAAATGTACGAACGCGCATGAGAGAGGCAGTTCATTACAATGTAGTTCACTCCACACACTGAGATATATGTCAAAAAAAAAAAAAAAAAAAANNNNATGTCAAAAAAAAAAAAAAAAAAAAGCAAAGCACACAATGACACAACTATCGTTAAAATCCAGAGAGATAAGAACAAAATGTAAGATTTAAAACGCGAATCCAAGTCTCGCGACTATGTTCACTATTCAGATACAACTTTAACCGAAAATAAGTTAGATAAATGATGATAATACATGGATATATTACTCGTTGTTAGTGGGAAAGCGACCTAAAATTCGAAAATTCTTACTCTAGGTATCTATAATTGAAGCAGATAACAAGAAATTTCTCCATAAGAGAGCTTTCAGATTACCAAAACCGATATTGAAAACCCGATAATGTACGGAAATCAAATAGAGAAAGCATGACTGCAGCAGATTTGAGTTGAAAAACAACTAGTTCAAAGTGTTAAATTAGCACTTTACCAATCACAGGGACGTAAGTCTTGATTAATTGCTCGTCGTCAGTGAGCTCGTTCCGCAGTCGCGAAGACGAAAGAGGAGGATTGAACTCGGCGGGTTTAAGCCGGGTTTTGGTGCCCAATAATTAATACCTTAACTCTTGAATGGATTTCTTTAAACAATATACAAATCGTGCAAACAGGTTTCGTGGTGTAGTTGGTTATCACGTCAGTCTAACACACTGAAGGTCTACGGTTCGAACCCGGGTGAAGCCAATTTCATTTGTTTTGATATTTGAACTTCAAAATTTTAGTAATCAAAAAACGGCTTAATAATAATCACCATTAAACGCGTACGTTCTTACATCTGAGCTCTTTTTGTGTGTGTGTTGAACTACATTTCAGCTCTGCTGTAGTTCTCAATTGCTAAAGTTGTCTTCTTCTCTGGTAATTATTGATTGTCATTATCAACGTCAACATGAATTAGTAAATAACTTTTGTTGGTTGAGAAAAAACCAGTACAATTGTAACGAAAAACAGCACGTGATAATAATGGGTAAAAGAATATAGAAAAGTTGAAAAAAGCTTTTTGTTCGTTTTCTTTTGTGTGGTTTGAAGTTCTATACTGCTCGTGAGTCATCAGCATCTTCTCCAATTAACCACCAACGTATGTTTCACTCCTAGTGTAAACGACAAGTCTCGAACTAACTGAACTAAAATGAAAAATACAAAAAAAACCAAATAAAAGCAAATAAATCACTCACTCTGCTTAAAAGATACAAAATGCACCATTGAAACCACAATCTCTCTCACAAAATGAATACGCCTCTAATCTTTCTACACGATTTGTCTCTTAGCTTCTTCTCTTTACTGGTAATTAAGATTTAAGACCGTCATTTGATAATATTATTTATTTTCTTCTTTTTATGTGACCATCATCAAAGTTTCTTATTTTGTCTATGTACATGAGTAGTTCTATGGAGGGAGTTCAGAAGATGCATCTGCAGCTCCAAAGAAGCTTGAAGCGTCCATAAATGGTGCGAACATAAGCATCCACACGACATGGACTCAACAATTGAGAAGCTTAGTTATAGTTCCTATATTCAACTATTTGGTGGCTTTTTGTTTAATAATCTCCCTCTTAGTTTTCATAGAGGGTGTTTACATGAACCTTGTAGTACTCTATGTTAAATTGTTTAATCGAAAACCCGAAAAAGTCTACAAATGGGAGCCGATGCACGAAGACATTGAGCTCGGACATGAAACTTACCCAATGGTTCTTGTCCAAATCCCAATGTATAACGAAAAAGAGGTATAAATTTTTAGCAATACATATAACACTTATAGATTTGGAATTCCTAAAATGTTCTTAACTCGCAGGTCCTTGAATTATCTATAGGTGCTGCATGTAGACTAATTTGGCCATTAGACCGTCTCATTATTCAAGTGTTAGATGATTCTACTGATCCAAGCATCAAGGTCTCTAGCTAATCAATTTATAAGACATATACGTATATTAGTTGTGAAAATATTAAAGTGAAGTGTATACATGGAATTGCAGGAGCTTGTGAATGTAGAGTGTACAAAATGGGAAAACAACGGAGTAAATATAAAGTGTGAGAGGAGAGACAACAGAAATGGCTACAAAGCAGGAGCTCTTAAACAAGGCATGAAGCACAATTACGTGAAGCTATGCAACTACGTCACCATCTTCGACGCTGATTTTCAACCAGAGCCTGATTACCTCCAACGCTCTGTTCCCTTCCTCGTTCATAATCCTGAGGTCGCTCTAGTTCAAGCCCGATGGAGATTCAGTACGTACGTAGATTAATTATGGTTGAAAATTCAACATATTTATATTAACAGCTATTAATAAAATAACATTTTGTTTATATGAATTCATAAAGTATTAGTGACTAAAGTTTTAATTCTATTTAACAAAAAAAAAAGTATAAATTCTTTTTGTTTGACAAAAGAAAAAAGTATAAATTCTTTTTATAATATCAAAAGCAATTTGAGTTAGTGGAATGACTAAAAGCTTCCTCAAAGTGAAAACATGAAAAACCATATGATTTCTCGACCAAAAAAAAAAAACTAATTGGTGATAAAGTAAATGATTCACACTGTCCCTTATATTTTTGAAATACGAATCCTAAGAGAAGTTTTTATTTTAATTTTTGTGGTAAATCTTTTCAAAGTTAGTAATTGTGTGTGTGTGTGGTTAAATCAGTAAACGCAGACAAGTGCTTGATGACGAGGATGCAAGAGATGTCTCTCAACTACCACTTCATGGCAGAGCAACAATCTGGATACATTAGACATGCCTTTTTCAGTTTCAATGGTTCCCTATCATCAAATGTTTCAATATTTTATTTATTTTTTAACTCTATAACATAAATATGATACTAATATATATCTTATTCAGGAACTGCGGGTGTATGGAGAATCGCTGCGATGGAGGAAGCTGGAGGATGGCATGATCGGACCACCGTAGAGGACATGGACTTGGCCGTTCGTGCTGGTCTTATCGGCTGGAAATTTGTCTTCCTCAACGACCTCACGGTAGACACTTCAACTTTTGTATCAGTTTTTGTTGTGTGTTTTTGCATCATGTCATAATTAATACAGTATCTATCAGTGACATTTTTCTTGATGTGGAAATTGGAATTATGTCATGTTATTAATAAAGCTTTATTATCATTTACATTATGTATATCGACGTTGGCTTTATAGGTGAAAAGCGAGTTGCCAAGCAAGTTTAAGGCCTTTAGATTCCAACAACATCGGTGGTCTTGTGGTCCAGCTAATCTCTTCAGAAAAATGATTATGGAAGTTATTCGCAATAAGGTCCTCTTTCTCATTCTTATTTATTTCATGTTGACAAACACATGCCCACAATAGTTTTTGTCTCACGTCCCAATTACTTTGTCCTTGTCTGTCGTGTTACCGAGACAAACAGGCCATGTGATGTGAGGCTAACTTACAGTTTTGATTTTGATTGGTCGATTATCGATGGGATTGGTTTTCGTTTTGTTTTAATTACCAAAACAAATATATAGAAAAGAGATGATTTTGCTGAATTTAATCTACTGTTATTTAGATCGGGTTAATTATAAACCAAGTCGTACCAAAGATTTAATGATTTTCGTTTGTGACTTTAAAGATTGTGTTAAAGAGTAGACATATCTAACCTTATCTAATAAATCTATGTAATAATAAGCAGAGAGTGACGATTTGGAAGAAGTGGTATATGATCTACAGCTTCTTTGTTTTACGGAAGATCATAGTCCACTGCTTTACTTTCTTCTTCTACTGTATCATTCTTCCTACAAGTGTCTTCTTCCCTGAAGTCAACATTCCCGCTTGGTCAACTTTCTATATTCCCTCTATGATAAGTATCTGCATGATCATTGCAACACCAAGGTTAGTATACGACTTCCTTGTTCAATTTGATCAAAATATTGAATTCATTTACCAAGAGTTATCGGGTTTTGTAGATCGTTCTACCTCGTTATATTTTGGATCTTGTTTGAAAACGTAATGTCTATGCACCGGACAAAGGGAACTTTCATTGGTATACTTGAAGGAGGAAGAGTAAATGAATGGGTCGTCACTGAGAAATTTGGAGATGCTCTTAAGACTAAGCTTCTTCCTCGTGTTGGCAAACCCCATAATGTGTTTTTCGAGAGGTAACTAACTAATTAGCTAATCAAAGCAAACTAAATTACATATAAGTAGGATTTAGACATATATAGAATTTATATTACTGGGTAAAAGATAGTTTAATTGGTTGCAGAGTAAACTTTAAGGAACTTTTGATGGGGATGTACATATTGTGTTGCGCGTGCTACGGACTTGCCTTTGGGAACACAATGTTATATCTCTATCTCTTCACGCAAGCCGTCGCTTTTTTCGCTTCCGGATTTGGCTTTGTTGGAACTTAAAATATCTACATCAATGCTGGTTCCTAATCTGTAAGTTAGTTCATGATTGATGACCCATTGTCAATTTAATTTTGTAACTCAATTTGTACTATGATCATTAGAATCTATAAATACTTATACGTAATCACACATAATTACCATAAAATTCCAGTTACAATGAAACATGTTTTTTTATATCCCTGCTTTCATGATTAACAGAAATGGTTCTTTAATTCATAATTTAAGGACTGAATTCAGTTTCAATGCACACAAGATGTAAAATTCTATCGAGAAGCCTACAAAGTTGTTTGTGGAAATCAGCGATAAATTAACCGAGACCTCATCTTGCTTGTCAATAACAGGGTGAAATTAGTCTGCCCAAATTGCTACCCCTGCAACTCAAAAGAAATCTCTAATCTGCTAATAAAGACGAGCAGATTCTAAGTAAAGACAACAACAAGTGAAAAGCGAACATATTCACTTTTCGTTTGTCGATCAGATCTAGATGCTTTTCGGGCTAGTAGCAACAAACCCTTTTTCGCTGTTTCACTGACCGACTCCTCTCACAGGACTCATGTGCCAAAAAGTTGCAACCTTCGTCTCTCCAGCTCAAGCTGTGATAGTGGCAAAATGCATTAATAATACACACATAGAGGCTGATTAACATTACACATATGAAATGCAAGTGACCAATATAACAGCGGAGAACCTTGGTTATTTTATTACACAATGAAGAGCAAATGACGCTTACCACTTTCTTGACTCGGTTGTTGGCAGCATCAGTTCCTCCAAAGACACAGTCGGAAAGATACGGGCTACGAACACATACTTCGTTCATCACCAGGATGTCTGAGTTATCCCATTGCACAGGAAGCCTATACAAGAAAAACAAATAAGTTAACACTTGTGATTCATTTGGAAACAAATACATACAATTCGAGAGCAGCAAAAAGTACAAAACTTCCAATAACTCGATAAAAAAAACCGTATGATCCTAGTTTACTTTCCATAATCAATAACAAGTGGCTAAACAGAAGATAACTCAAGTAAGAGTTTTGGTTTCAACACTACATTATTCACAGTGCAACTCAAGGGAGAAAAAGACAAACTTTGCAGATGTATTGTTTCAAGCAAGCATCACTCCAAAATTAGATAAATATAAAATTAAATCATGTCTGGATTTCAACAAATGATCATGGCAATAATAGAGCAAAAACTATCACATAAATTCCCTCCAAATTAAGCAGTTGTTTAGGACGAACTAGTAGTTAAAGTAAGCACTATATCGCATCCCATCTCTATCGTAGCTACCAGCAAGGAAACACCGAAACCAATTTACAAAACGAAGAAAAAGTTGTATAAACAGTCAAAGCCAAAAAGGACTTGTCATCACTTTAATAAGCTTAAACCATCAAAAAAATCTCTACTTGTAAGCATAAATTTAGCTTCTTTTTTTTTTCAATTTGAAAGAGTAAAATGTAACAGTACTTACGTCTTAGCCAACGCGTCGAAGATGCTCTGGGCCTCTGCGGTAACACCAACTCCCATTCTCTCAGCATCTGCTTCCGCTTGCCTGTGCTCAATATGTTTGCTCATTAATCAAAGCAAATCATTAAACAAATTATATTCACAAGGATTTCAACAACAAAAATTCACCTGATAGCAAGTGCCTCTTTCGCTCGAAGACCATCAAGATCAATCGAACACTTGTCTAGAACAAGCGGATCTTCGGTTTTCCCCAAATACGTAAGCCCGGTAATGAAATTCGCATTCACCATTCGAGTATTCTTCGAATGTCCAGGTCTAGGTTTCGAACCCTCTTGTAAAAACCAATTATTCGTCAAGGATTTCGCAAATTCAGGTCACATTAATAAACATCCATTAATATCCAAAACGAAAGAAGTTTGTAAATTTAGATGAAATAATAGGAAAAAAACAAATGAAGAGTAACAACGAAGGATATCAAAAAAGACAAAGTTGGGAATAGGGTCGTAAGCCATGACGATCCCTCGGAACTCATCTCCGGTGATCACCTTGACCGAATAAATATTCCCCACCGCGAATTTATCTCCTTCTGCTCCTCCTCCGATATCATTGGCCACCGATGCTCCAGCAGGATCCATGGCGGCCATCCTCCTCGCTCCTTCTCCGGCTTCTGAATCACCGAGATTCGGCAACAGTGAAAATATCTATATATCACAGTACGGTTAAATGGGCCTTAACCCAAATACTTAATGGGCTTATAACTGAATTTTTGCATTTAAGCGGTTAGTAATTAGGATTTAATTCCGATAATTGGTTTCAATCATAAAGGTGTTCACTGCAATATTTTGTTTTTCAAAATTTTTAATTTTAGCCAGTTAGTTTTTTTAAGATTTTAAAACAGTTTATACAGCAATAAAACATTCATTAAATTTTTTTTTTTCTTTAAAAGTAAGAAAACCAGTTTTTACAAAATTCACGTTACTTTTGCTAAAAACCAAAAACCAGATTTTTGAGTTTTTGGAAACTAAAATCTATTAACAAAAATCAAAAACTAAAAACTAAAATCAAAAATTGAAAACCAAAAACTAGAATCTAAAAACCAAAAACTAATTCACCATTCATGACCAAAATATTCTATCCGGAAACTAGAAAATCGATTTATTTGTATGTACTAATGAAATCAAATCTGGCTAAATTTTAACTGAACCTATAAAGCTGATGCATTTATCTAAAACCTTTAGTTAGGATTTAAATCCTCATATTCTGTTTTAATCGTGTACAAAAATATTTTATCTGTAAACAAGAAGATAGATTTATTTGAGTGTACTAATAAAACCAAATCTAACTAAATCCTAACTGTATCTAAAATTTGATACATTTTTCTTAAATATGTAATTAAGATTTAAATCCTGATAATATGTTTTAATCATGCACAAAAATATTCCATATGTAAACTAAAAGATGGATTTATTTGAATATGCTGACGAAGCCAAATCAATTAAATCCTAACTTAACATGTGTTTAAGATAGTGCTAAGCGAGGAAGTGGGGCTTAGCGCTTCACCCCTAAGCGATCGCCTCGTCACGTTCTTGTACATGAGGCGAGAAACTAAGCAAATAGAATATTAGTACCAATTGTAACTTTTAAATCATATAAAAGTTTAAATCTACAGCATGTGACATTTAGTCTAATGGCAGACACTAGGTCCACTAAAAATAGTCACTAAGTCCACTAAAGACAGTTGCACTTGCACATCCAAAGATCGATTCTTGCTACCTGCATTATGCAGGAACTTGACTAATGAACCGGCTAGTTGTGACCCAATATTGACCAAAAAAAAATTAAATCTACATAAAAAATCAGAGAATTTCAATCCAACCAACATAAATTCATGAGTATAAAGCAAAAAAAAAAAAAACACAAAAAAAAACAAAACCAATCAAAGTTTAGATCTCTAAAAGAAAATTTAAAACTCTAAAAATCAATCTCATCATCATAATCTCCATAATCTTCCACAAATCCTTCATTATCATCATCTCCTCCTAAATCATCATCATCATCAGCCAATGGCATTGGAGATGGTCTTTGTGATGATTGAGATGGTGCTAAATTCTTTCCATTCTTAGTTCTAGTTGAAGCTTGTGCTGAATTTGATGCTCCAGCAGCTCTAGTAACATAACTGGGCTCATTAGCTCCACTAGTTGTGCTTACCATCTTCTATATTAAATTATCACCTTGAAACACTAATCATCAGAATATTCATTCATTCTTCCAAGCAACCGCTCTATCGTCAGAAACTTGTAGGAAAATAGATTCAATTGTGTCTTTCCTCTGGTAACACCGTTGCAATGTACGATTGTACTTAACAAATACCATATCATTCAATCTATCTTGAGCCAATCAATTCTTTTTCTTTCACATCTAGATGCAAGACCCGTAAGACTAAGAATCTCTATGGCAAATTCTTTAAGCTTTGGTGTAGAGGCTCCATAACATGACCACCATTTAGCTGCAAAACATTTAACATTATCAAGTTTTTTAACTTGTGTTAATCATTGAACAGAATAATAATCTAGTAAATTCAAATTATAACCTGGTGACCGAAGAGCCCTTCACCATATTTAAATTGATCCAAATCTTCAAGTATTTTATCTTGAGTTTCAAAGTCAGGAATCAACCTTCAAATAGCGTCGTATAAACCTTTAACAACGTCTTCACACTCCCCAAATTCTTTGTGTAAATACTAATACTCTGAATTAAGAAAATAACTAGCAGGATGCAATAGCTTATGTAGTTGACAATTCTACCGCTCATCAATGATCTCAAATACTTTTTTGTACTGATATTCTCTGTTATTGAATGTATTAGCAATAGCCTCTTTAGCCCTGTCCATAGCTTCATAGATGTACCTCATAGATGCCTTTTTTCTCCGTCCACCATCCATAACACTTTAACTAGAAGTCCTGTTAACTTAAGTGCATACAATATATTCCTCCAAAAGCTATCTTGCATAATGATTGTTTCAATTTTCTTGCTTATGCTTCCTTTGGCCACTTAGAATGATTTCAATCTTGAGAAGTGACGAATTTCCTTAAGTTTTTCTTCTGTTTGTGATATTGAGCAAGTGTGATAAAAGACGTACCAAACCGAGTAACTGCTGGTCTATGCAGATTTTCTTGGTTTGTAATCTCCTCATCATATTCACAAGTGAAGTATGATTGTATAGATGTAATCATTCATAAAAATGCAGTTTTTAATTGCATTTCTCACCATTGGTATTTTCTCAATATCTTCTAGCATGAGATATAGGCAATGTATTGCACAAGGCATCCAATATAAATGTGGTCTTTTAGCCATTAATAATTTCCCTACGATAAAAATTCATTACAAAATATAAATCAAAACCTACGTAATTGAGAGTCAATACCAAATTCATTAAAAATCTGAAATCAAATTGTAATCAAAACATCAAAACCAAATTCATTAAAACGTCAAAACCAAATTGTGTCTAAAAATCAAACATCAAAACGTCAAAACTCAACCAAATCATTCAACAATCAAAATCAAAATCATTATAAAGTTAAACGTTAAGACTCAAAACGAGAGCACTAAAAAATCAAAACCAAATAAAAAATTAAAAATCAAAACTTACGTAATTAAAAATTCAAAACCAGCTTTAGTAACTTATCAACTTTTACGTAATTTGAAGCATTATATGTTATAATTTGGACAATATTTGTTTCTCCAACTTCATCCACCATACGATCAAGCATGTTTAACAGAAAGCTTGCATCTTTCACCACCTCTGAAACCTCAACTAACTTAATGAAAACTGATCCCTTTTGCGAATTAACAAGAAAATTAATGATATCTTTTCGAACAACAGAATCATGTCATCCATCCGACATTATTGAACACCCTTTAGTTATCCATTATTTCTTGTCTTCCACTAGCTAGTTTTGAGTTTCTTGCACTTCTTTCTTAAGCAAATGAACTCGTAGCTCATACATGGATGGTGGCTTAAAGCCAGAACTATATTGCCAAACTAACTCAAGTGCTTCTATAAAATTGTCGTAATAGCTGCATTAAACGGAATTGATGCATCATAGAACCACCTTGTAATAGCACTACATGTTTTGTCCCTAAGTTCCTTATAAAAAACTCCAAAAATTGTCTTTCTATCCTTTCGGCCTTTCAAAGCATCAAGAGGAGTCGAACACACAAACCTATCCATTGGACCTTTGCGTTTCTTGAAAGAAGAAGGCTGACCACGTCCCTGACCACGCCATTGACTAGTCTGAACGTCAATTTCTTCTTCATTCTCATATTCAGTGTATCAGAGAAAGGTGGCAACATTTGTGTAGTGGCATTCGCCTCTTGCTTATTTATTATGAAGGCTATTACTTCTAATTTCACGTTATTATGAACACATGGACATGGAGTAACATCCTTCGAATCACCGGCTAAATAAACTTTTATACGTTTAACTCCACCATTACACACTTTATCACAAAACTTGCACTTCAAACTACCATATTCTCTCCACGAATTGAATATTTCCTACCTATGTTTATTTGTTTTGTGGATTCTGAATTAGACATGATAAAGACTAAGAAAAGACTAGGGAGAAAAAAAAACTAAATATGAAGATGAAGAGTTAAAGAAAAAGAAGTGGTGGAGCCGTAAAATTGTTGCAGCAATATTCAGATCATTATATTAGGGTTACTTATTAAGTATATTTTGAGTCAAACAACTTTTGGAAAAACAAACAACTTTTTGGAAAATACACAGCTACACATGTTTAACAATCTTTTTTAAATGTAGATATTCACCTCATTATGCCTAAGCACGCCTCGATTATGATTTGCTTCATGACAAAACCTTACAGAGCGCTCGCTCTTTGTATGCTGTCTCGGCTCAACATAAGATAACGATACCTTATGTTTCATCTTGCTTCACTCCTAGATGTCGCTATTTTAAGCATAGAACTGAACCTACCTAAACCTTGATACATTTGTCTACAACGTGATAGTAGACCGGAACCAAATCATACCAAACCATCTATTTGAAATCCCAAACCAAATTCGAATCGAAATTCGGCTTGATCACCTATACACCCAATATGTCATCCTTTGTTGTATCATAATATGGACTTATAATTGATTTCAAAACATTGTTTTGCGTTTAAGCGGTTAGTAGTTAAGATTCATATCCTCATAATTTGTTTCAGTCACAAAAAATAATCGATCCTCAAACTAGAGAATAGATTTATTTGAATGTACTAACGAATTAAATCTGACTAAATCCTAACTGATCCTATCTAAAACTTGAAACATTTAACTAAAACCTGATATTCGACCGGAACCAAAATCATACCAAACCATCTATTTGAAATCCCAAACCAAATTCGAATGGAAATTCGGCTTAATCACCTGTACATCCCAATTTGTATGCTTTGTTGTATCATAATATGGGCTATAGGCCCAATATTTAAGGAGCTTATTGTGGCTTCAAAACGGCGCGTTTTAAGATCTGAGTTATATCGTCAATTTGTCAGTTATTTTATCCATTTTATTTCGTTATAACTGATGAGCGAATACTGAACCACCAGCAAATTGGAGAGAGATAGTCCTCGTGTGTCAATGGCGGCCTTAAGCATCTCACTTGCATTCTCTGTTGATTCTTTTAAGCCAAACCAATCCACTAAGTTTGGTTTCTCGTCTTGTAATCATAGATATCCTTTACTATATTCGTGTAGTTCTCACCGCTCCAGTCTCAGATTCGCTTGCCTTCCTTCTTCCTCGTCTTCGGTTTCGACAGCAACAGAAACGGAAGAAAGAATTAAGAAATCGATTGGAAGCTACGCGTTTCTTGAGGAATCGTTTCGTACGGGTAGATTTTTGAGTAACGAGGAGCTAGAGAAATTGAAAACTCTTGAAGGATTTGCGTATTTTCAGGAGCTGGAATCTGGATCGATGTGGGTTCGGGTTATGAGATCCGATGAAATGGACTCAACGGTGAAGCTTCTCGCTGAGTCGTTCGGAGAGTCAATGCTATTGCCTTCTGGTTATCAGTCTGTTTTACGGTTTTTGGTGAAACAATATTTGATCGAGAGGAGAGAAGTACTGCCACACGCAGTAACCTTAGTTGGGTTCTATAGGAAAAAAACTGATGGTTTTAGTGATGGAGTGGAGGCCGAGATGGCTGGCACTGTAGAGGTTTGTTTGGAAAAACGAGGCGCTAATGCTTCGCCTCCATCTCCAACTCCTCCCAAGGAGTCACCTTATATCTGTAACATGACTGTGAAAGAAGACCTTAGAAGGTTGGCTCTTCGTTTTTCTCCAATATTTTGTGGTCATTGCTCTCTGAATTATTCCAAGATGCTTTGTGTTGTTAATCTTGTTGATTTAGTTTTTAAAAAGGTTTTTGTTGTGTTTGTGTGATGATTGGTAGGAGGGGAATTGGATGGCATTTGTTGAAGGCTAGTGAGGAACTGATATCACAGATTAGTCCTTCAAAAGATGTCTACTTGCATTGTAGGATGGTCGATGAGGCTCCTTTCAATATGTACAAGAAAGCAGGATACGAAGTCGTCAAGACAGATACAATTTTGGTCCTTTTGATGCTACAGCGGCGTAAGCATTTGATGTGCAAGAAACTTCCACTCTGCACCAGCCCTTCAGATACGGTAGATATAATGGACTCTGATAGTGAGTTGACATCCTCTGCCACTGTGTGAATTCGGGTAAGGTTTTTCTATCAGTGATACCGATAAACTTGTGATTATAACCTACCTTGTCTGAATTTATAACAAAAATTCGATGTAAATCAATAACTCGGAACTGATTGTGATTCATCATGCAGGCGGTAAAGTGACTTGACCAAGGACACGGCTTGATACCCCGTTTGCTTCAACTTGATGTTTATATGACCGTAATAAAGGTACTTCACACATGCTCTTTTCCTTTTCAGATGTATTTTGGAATTACCTGTTGTTATGGATTTCCAATACTGGCAGCCCTTGTCTTTCTTGTTCATACACATGTATCAATTCATTAGGCATAAGGTGAAAAGAGAAGAATTAGGCATTTCTCTTTAAACAAAACGTTCACAGTAAATACAACATACTATACAAATATACTGTATCGTTTGATCAAATTTGCTTAGTGAGTTTATAAAATAACATTGCTTGATCAAAGTTTAGTAGCTGGAAGTTGAATTTAAATTTTGTCGTTTACATAATTAGGATTGGTTTTTTACAGCGGCCACTCATTTTAGGAAAAATGATAGTAATCCCATATTACTGATTTCAAAGAATTCGTTGTTCAGAGCCTTTTCTGAATGTAGGAATCGTCCCACCCAAACCACCCTTCGAGTTTGTGTAGATAATTAGTTGCAGTTCCTTAACACAATCCATCACGGAAGGTCGTTCCCTGCTCTCTATACGGATACACCGTGATGCGAGATCAGCAAACAGAGCTATAGCTTCCATGCTGTATGAATTCCGAGGCAGCTTGGCGTCTATAACCTTACGCAATTTCTTTCTATCATTCAGTATATTTTTAACCTGAAACGTAGTGAACAATGAGAGGTCTATTCTTATGCTAAGATATCTGATCTGTGAACTTCTGAGACGATATCTTAGGATCTAGGATGTTCCATTTTACCTGTAGCACCAGGTTCTGTTCATTTGGGCCCTGAGTTAAGTCAACTGCTCTGCGTCCAGTAAGTAGTTCTAGCAGCACAACCCCAAATGCATAAATGTCACTTTGTAGAGTAAGCTTACCTGTCTGTCACAGCAGAAATGGAATAAAAATTATGCTTAAAAAATAAGTTTTTCCTTGCTTATGGGTAATGAGTGAGTATTATCAGTTCCATTTCCTGGCCATTTCATGTCATTGTTAGTGAGTTGTAGCTTTAGTTAAGTAGCGTCGATATTACCCTTTGCCTTCTCATCCTTATTTATAGGAAGAACATTATGTTAAGAGATAAGCAAGAATCTTTACCGATGTATATTCTGGGTCAAAATAGCCGAATGTTCCTAGAACCCTTGCTGTCACACAGATTTCCTTTCCTTCTGGCATCAACTTTGCTAGTCCGAAGTCGGATATCTGCAAGTATTACACTCATATCTTAGTTATAGACTTTTACTGTATGCTTGATTCAGTTCTGAATAACCATCCACTCTATTTACTTGTTAAAAGTACCTTTGCGTTGTAATTGGAGTCTAGTAAAACGTTAGTGGATTTGAAATCCCTATGAACAATTGGAATCCCAACAGAAGAACTTGAATGGAGATACGCGAGCCCTTTTGCTGCTCCAAGTGCAATTCTGAGCCTTATTGGCCAGCTTATTTTTGCATCTCTTATTCCTGTGATAGAGGGACGGTTTAGTGGCCTATTGGCTTTAGCGGACTGAACACATATATCCTTGACTTACCATTCAAATGATCTTGCAGGTTTCCATTTTGCATGTATTCATATACTAGGAACCGGTGCTTTCCATCTGCACAATAGCCGATCAAAGAGACCAGATTTGGATGGTCAAGTCTGCTCAAGATATCAACCTCCACACGAAATTCTCTTTCTCCGTCAGCCTTTTTGAACGGAGGTAAATCCATCTTCTTGATTGCAACAACCTTCAAATAGCAAGAGATCAAAATAATATGTATCCTACTCTCTAACATCACAAAGTCAGTAAATCACATAAATGAATCAATATAGTTCCTACCTCTCCTGTTTTAAGAGTGCCTTTGTAAACGCGGCCAAAGCCTCCTTTACCGAGCAGATTCTCATCACTGAAAGAATTTGTGGCCTCCTCCATTTCCTTGAGGGTATAAACTGATGACCCGTATCTTCGTTTCCTTGGCTGAGATGGCTGATCTTCGATTTGCCAGCATTCTGCTGTTCTGTAGATCCCTGAGAAGAAGGTTAGTTTCACCCAGGTGTTTCAGTTTCACCTAAACCGTCGTCTTATATTCAGTAATAGTAATGTCGAAACCCGGAAAAACGGTTAACATACTTTTATGCCATCTGGCGAAGATGATGGAGAAAAGGAACGTACATGGATCCGTATCGTAGGATTTGCTTCTCCTTCTCTTGTTCCAAGCCGAAACAAGAGGAAAATGCATAGCTTTGGGTCTGTGTTTTGTTATGATCTTATGCTTTGTAGATGCCAGAGACCATTCCAAAGTCAAGAGCAGAACTTCGTGTATGTCTTTTGTGGTGACGTGAACCCTCTATAGTTGGTTCCTTCCAAAGAAACAGAGAAGATTGTTGTGGCTGAAGGCGATAGATATAGAGAAATGTATGAAGTCTCTTTCTCTTATTATTAACCAAAAAAGTCTCTCTCTTTTGGTTTCTAAAAAGTAAATTGAATTTGAGGGTCAGATTTCTGAAATACTCAACTGCTATATTTCAACTACCGAAAGTGTAGAGAGAGAAAGAAAGAGACGGTAGAGCTGAAGAATACGTAGTTTAAATGTACGTGAAGCAAAAGTAAATGAGAACATCTTGAGAAAGACTTAATTCATGGCTGATTCTATTAGTTATATGTTTACGTACGTTTTTGTGTCGATCAAGAATAGAGAGAGATGGGAAGCTGCTTTCAAAGTGTTTACTTACCCTTTTCGTTTCAATTTTTTGTCAATATATCCTCTATATAATAAACTTTTTAAGAAATTAACCTTGCAATTATGTGTAATATTACATGTAATGCCATTGGTATCTAGTAGTTTGTTTAATAAATAAAGTAGGTTAATTTCGGAAATTTCTTAACCTAAAAGACATTTATTATCAGAAACATCATATGTTAAGTCAAAGTTAGTATTAAATTTTGAGATTATAAATTAAATTCCGAGATTATAAATTAAATGTGTAAAACTATTTTGATTTAGTATATCACATAAATTTGGGAATTAAATCAGAGTGTAATCAATTTATCTTGATTGTACATAATTCCAAAGAACAAGTATTCCAAATCAATATTAATTCGAGATATATGAAATAAGTATATATTCTGATTGTTGTCCTGATTATGTGTATTAATAAATTGGTTGCCAAAATTTTTTTGACTCTTAAAAACTGAAATGATGATACTATTACCTTAAAAATAAGTATAATATCAAATGAATATACTGATTTACAGAATACTTGAGTGTGACAAATATTATTCTCATATTCAAACAATACATTTAATTATCTCGAGATGTCTCACACCCTCTATAAAAGTGTGGTTTTGGTGCTAGCTTAGTCCAAACAAAACAAAACATAAAGCTAATCACCTTTGTAGATTTTCGGAAGTTTTTAAAAGATGTGGTTCTTCATTCCATTTCTGTTCTCAAACCATTGAGCCAACAATGAAGGATAAAAGTCAAGATTATTCGGCTCTAGAAAATCTTTACAAAAGAATATGGTTTTACTTGATGAGCACGTAAGTTATTTTTATCAACTTATTTCTAAATGTTTATGAATTTATTCAACTTAAATAACAAAAATGGAAAGTAATATATTTTGTAGGAAAATATATTACTTATTAGGCCAGCATGAAACTAAGAAAGAGAGATGTGTCTAAAAATTGTACCTATAATTTTTTATTATAGATAGAAAAATTATTCTCACATTATTTCCCTATAGTTTCTAGGTATTTAGTAATACTATGCTTATTATTTTTGTGTTATTAAATTTACGTGTTTGTTATTTTATAACCTTAAACAAACACACTTTTCATTTTTGCATCTAAATGTTTCTAAGGTATATTTCTAACCTATATTTCTTTTACTATATTAGTTTATTTAGAAAATGCTAAAATTGATAGTCCAAATTTTATATATTACAAAATTTTATTTATGACAATATAGATTTCTTAAATTGTATTTATTAAATTTATGTGTGTCTTATTTTATAACCTAAAATTAACAAACTTTTCATTTTTGCAGTTTGTCTAAAACGTTTTACCCTTTAAAGGTTTCTAAGGTATATTTCTAAGCTATATTTTTTTTACTATATTAATTGATTTAGAAAATACAAAATTTGATAGTCCAAATTTTATAGATTATGAAATTGTATTTATAACAGTATATATTTTTAAAATTGTATTGTTAAATTTATGTGTTTGTTATTTTATAACCTAAAACTAACACACTTTTCATTTTTGCAGTTTATCTAAAAACTCTTATTCTTAGAAAGTTTCTACAAATTATAGCATAAAAAGTTCAAGTTCTTTTAAATACAAGATGTTCATGATGAGAGACATGAATGCAAAAGACGGATCGGTGGTTGGAACAATGTTTCACATCTTAATTTTTCTCAAGGGATTGATTGAAGCTAAATTTATTTCTGGTGAACAATTTTGTGCTATTGTGATATTCTTTCATCAGTGTGAACTATAAAATTCCTCAATACCATGTTGGTGATGGATTCCATACACCTAAAGATTCATTCTCATAGTTATAAACATGTAATCGATAAATGATTGTTAATTTAAAATTTTAATACCAAAGTTATATTCTGTTTTATGACATATAATTATTTTAAAATAATGAAAATGTGATAATTAGTTTTACACTTTACTTGACTACATAATAATCATGAGAACAATAAATAAATAAAAATATATAGTTAGATATTTATTTTTCTAAATCTATTAGCATTGAATGATAATATGTATATTTCGAAATCTATTAGCATTGAATAATTTAATGTAAAATTGTATATTTTAAATTTATTACCAAAAAATGTATTAATTATGAAATTTGTATTCATTATAATATATACCTTTGACATTTAAATTAAATATAGTACAATAATAGTATATTATTTATGGAAACAATAGTAAATTTTTAGATGTCGGTTATTCTATTACTTATTTATAATCAAATAATTTAATGTACATTTATATAGTTTCTATTTTGTAATGAATAGGAAAATATACAAATCAACGGTTACCGAAATGTATTAGTAATAAATTTGTTATTATTATTTCTCCAGAATCTTTTATAGCTTATTGATAAAATTAACTATCCAAGTTTATTTTTCTAAAGAAACTGTGATATATTTACATTAATTATTGATCACGTAATTAATTGTAATTGAATATATTTGTTATTATATCACGACATATAAAGTAAATACCTATGATACAAAAGTAATAGTAATTGAATATATTTCAATAATCAAATTTAATATTATATGAAATCAAAATATTTTATGTTGCCCAAAATTTGAGTCAATTCGATCATTTAAATCGAATATTAATTTAATGTTATATTTAAATTATGATTTACAATTAATTTTTAAGATATAAAAATGTAATCAATTTACATTGATTATAAATCACGTAATTAATAATAATTAATGGTAATTGAATATATTTTTTTATTAAATCACATAATATGAAATAACTACATATGATATTACCCGAAATTTAAGTAAATTGAATCCATTGAATCGAATATTAATTTGATGTTATTCCTGAATTAATTGTAAGATATAAACCGTGATTTATTTTCATTTATTATATGATACAAAATTAAATTAAATTAAAACGAATACAACGTTAATGTATGGCAAGATCGAATTTTTTTTTTTTTCATTTTATCGACTTCTGTATTGATTATAATACCAAGATAAGTAAAAGTTTCGGCAAATTAGAAGCTATATAATTTGGTAGAAGTTAATAGATATATATATATATTTACATTAAATATATATATATATACTGCTAGTATTTAATATTTGCATTTATTTAAAAGATCTGTATATCATGGATAGTGTATCATATATATATATATATATACATTACATTTGTCGAAAACACTACTTTCTAATATATATATATATATATAAATTACATTTGTCTCACAATCATCATTCATCTCTTTACCATTAACATTCACCTCTTATAATCAATCACTATGGTATCTAGGTAATATATTATTTTGTTTCATTTTCTAATATGTTTGCACATAAAATTTTTAATTTGTATATATATATATATATTTATATATATATAATAAAATAAGATAATTTTTAGTAAATATAATTTATAAGTTGGATATATAATAAAAACACATACTATTATATTAACTTTTTAGTTACATGCTTTAAATTAATATTGTTAATTAAAAATATACAAAACTGAGTTAAGTTACCTTAAAAATTAATTATTATGAATATGGGTCTAACTAAAAATGTAAATGAATACGAGTTTAAAAACTTAAATGAACATGTATCTAAAACTTAAATGAACATGATTCTAAAAACCGAAATGAATATGAGTTTAAAAACTTAAATAACACGGATATAAAAATTTGAATAAACATAAATCTAAAAACTTAAATAACAGCTGTCCATTTTTTTGTCAACTCTGGGCCAACGGGTCGGCCTATTAGCAAAGTTCCTACATAATGTAGGCAGTAGGACTCGATCTCTGGATATGTCTAAGAACCTAAGTAATTAAAAACCTAAATAACAATAATGTTTGAATTCATGTCGTATTCATCTCAAAATATAACAATTTATATACTTATTTCTTTTTAAATTTTGAGTTTTTTAGATTTTGTTATTTCATGTTTACTAAATATTATAAATTTATGGCAAATGAACAAACCTTAAATTTCAAAGTTAAACAAACATGAGTCTAACAATTTAAATGAACACGCGTTAAGAAAACCTAAATGAACATGTGTCTAAGATCTTAAATAAACACGGATATAAAAACCTAAATAAGCGTACACGAATCTACAAACCTAAATAACCACGTATCTAACAACCTAAATGAACACAAGTCAAACAAATTTTTGTTATATTTATTTCAAAATATAACAATATATATTTTTATTTGTTTTTAAATTTTGAATATTTTAGATTTTGTTATTTCATGTTTACTTAAAATTATAATTTTATAGAAAATATATAAATCTCAAATTTAAAAGCTATATGAACATAGGTCTAACAATCTAAACGAATATGAATCTAAAAATTTAAATGAACACAGGTTTAGCAACCTAAATGAATACGAAAAACCAAAATGAACAGGAGTCTAAGAACTTAGATATAAAAAAGTAAATGCACACAAATCTAAAAATATAAATAAACATACATCTAAAAACCTATATGAACATGAGTCTAACTAACAATCTAAATGAACACGAGTCTAACAAGCTAAATGAATATGAGTCTAAGAACTTAAATGAACACGTATATAAAAAATCTAAATGAAATCAAATCTAAAAACTTAAAGAACATGTGTCTAAGAACCTAAATAATATGAGTCAAAAAATCTATATAAGAATATTGTATGAATTTATGTCATATTTATCTCAAAACATAACAATATATATACTTTTTCCTTTTAAATTTCAAGTATTTTAGATTTTGTTATTTCATGTTTACTAAAATTTAAAAATATATGGCAAATGAACAAGTCGTAAATTTAAAAGGTAAACAAATACGAGTTTAACAACCTAAATAAATACGGGTTAAAACCCTAAATGAAATGAGTTTGAGAACTTAAATGAACATACACAAATCTACAAACCTAAATAACCACGTGTCTAACAACCTAAATGAACACGAATCAAACAAATTATGTAATGCATCAAAAACTTAATAAAATGGATCCAAAAAATAAATTTTGTGCATAATACTAATCATAATTATAAAATAATTTTTAGTATATTAAGTATATATAAAAATAATATATTGCATAGACAAATCAAACCATAAAATATTTAGAAGACAAACAAATATCACATATATAAATATCATAAATAAATATGAATAACTATAAATATTTTTTATTTAGCTCAACAAATAATCCCGTGCACCGCACGAACAATATTAATTAATAATGTTGCTTTCATGTGTCCGTTGGGAGATAGATAATCTACAATGACAAGTATATTTATAGAAGAAAACCTATAGTTTTTCTTAAAAGCAATCTTTACTATAATAATCAGCTTAGGATACTGTGACTTTAACGTACCCAATTATATATTACACAAAATTTAGGTTCGGGTGAACTTTTGCATCAAAAAGACATGATGACTCATTTTTAGAACCCTTGTTTTTCATTTATATTTTAGGATTGCAAAGTGAATGCCGTTTTATATGAACGCAAGACAGCATGCTGTTTTCCTCGCCCACATAGGTTTGCAATTGGAAAAAAAGTACCTCACCATTATTTTAGATCTTCATAGCTAAAAATTAGTCTACTTAAAATTTTGCAATGAAGATCTTTATGGTTGAATAGTTGTGTGACAGAGCTTTAACTGATTTTTGTCTTATTCAAAACCATTTGAATTCCATAATGTACACATTGGTCCACATAGTTAGTATGAGAGGTACAAGTGAGAACGAATGATGTAAAACGTGCTACTTCACTCACTTGGTTCTTTGTTGAAACAAAAAAAAAGGTCGGATTCATTGATAATTTGACACAGTCGAAGCCATACAGTGTACACGATGATGTGAAAATTGTTATAAAGTTGTTTCGTTGCCTTCACTATACTAAATCATTAATATTATATCATAAAATATCTAAAAGGTGTAACTCCCAAATGCACAAATCTACCGACAAGTCTTGTATGATTAGTGGGATATATTATGATGCAACCAGTGGTAATTGCTAAGCGGTGAGTGACTCTTATCAGTGTATAAACACTCCCATTAATTGGCTTGAGATCTACTTAACCGAATCTAGGGTCTGTCTCGCAACTTGAGGCCATAAAACTCTCAATGATTTAAATAGTCTCTCAAATATATCAAACTCAAAGTTTCTATTTTATCTGTCAATATCAAACTTAACTAAAAGACTCTTTATCATGGTCATAATATCTTTAGTGAGTAGTACTATTTTTTTTTTAACAATATATACATATACATAACCAATTTTATTTATACAGAAAATTAAAATCTTGGGCCAATTTATTAATTCATCCACCATTGCACCGCAATGAGTGGGTGAGATATGAAGAATGGCATGATGCATAAGCTTTTGGTTTAATTCAACAGCACCCATAGGATGAAAAGTTTGTTGGATAGGTTGCTCCATATAGTAAATGCAATTTATCATATCATTATAAAGGCTTCAACACCTCTTTCTATATGTAGACACCTTCATATGACAAAGTTCATATAAACAAATCACTCAATAAAAACTGAGTTTGTTTGAAGCATAAAAATGGGACTGAATGGTGTTCTTAATGTGGAGGTTGATGTTAAGTCTTCCCCTGAAAAATTTTGGGCAGCTCTCGGAGATGGAATCAATCTCTTTCCAAAGGAATTCCCTAAAGACTACAAAAGTATCCAAGTTCTTGCTGGCGATGGCAACTCTCCTGGCTCCATTCGTCTCATTATCTATGGAGAAGGTTCATAGTCTCTTTTTATCTTTAATCTCTAACCATTTCAATTTTCATGATTCATGTTTTAAATAATTAGGTAAAATCGATTGAAAAGAGAACCATATTATAAATCTTGTCACATTCAAGATTGAGTACAGGAAACCTAAGTCTTATTTTAAATTGGAAGAAATGAATATACAGTAAAATCTCAATAATTTAACATAGTTGAAACTTGGAACTATGATTTCTCTAATTAATTTATATAATTATTATTTTATTAATAAAAGTATTAAACCGAATACTAATTTAGAACAAAAAAATATTTATTTATCGATGAGATATGTTGGTCGTCTAGATAAATATCTTGGGTTTGGGCGTTCTCAGGCATTAGTAGGAGTTCCATATTCTCTCCTCCTGGAGGCGTATAGGCCAGGTGGCATCGACATTAAACAAGCATTTATTTATCTATATATTAATTTATAGAAAGAACTGTTAACAATTTAACCTTCAATATAAGTTATTTGATGGGTTCTGAGTAAGTATTATAAACCCTTAATGCTCTATGTCCTCATTGACTATATGTTTCACTACTTTGTAACCATGACTATATGTTCATTGTTTTTATTTTCAATCATATATGTAGGATCGCCATTGGTGAAAGTATCTGCGGAGAGGATCGAAGCAATAGATTTGGAGAAGAAAAGCATGACATACTGCATCATCGGTGGGGAAATGTTGGAGTATTACAAGGTGTTCAAAGGAACCATCACCGTTACTTCTAAAGGTAGTGGTAGCCTTTTGCTATGGTCTGGTGAGTTTGAGAAGACCGCCCATGAGGTCGATGACCCACATGTCATCCAGGACTTTGCTGTCAAAAACTTCAAAGAGATCGATGAGTATCTCCTCAAGCAATCTAGCGTCTAAGCTAGATTCGTTGTAATATGTAAGACGGCTCAATCGTCTCTTTAAGTTTTATCTACTTAACAAGCTAAAATAAAGTGAAACCTTTTTATGATTTTGGTGTTTGATTTTTGAGATGTACGTACGTGTCTTTCGATATATAAGAAGAAATAATTGAACAATATTTGCGGTCCTATAACTCCTTGTCCTTGGACCATTACCAACCTCTGAAGATAAGAGCTTATAACTCTTGTTTTGGAGACTTAATTCGAAAGATAATCACGACGACAAGAAATTAATTCTCACGATTATCTTATTCTTACAGTTTTCCTCATCCAATCAATGTCAAGATTACTAAGTCGTGGGATCCAAATCCATATAGTTATCGTAAAATTTGAAATATAGTGATTTTTTTGGTTAACAAAGGCCATTTTACTTGGAGGGATCCAAACCCACAAAGCTATTTTCTCTTCCTTTAAGGACAGGGCCTTATGTGTAGAATGCAATCACTGAAACGTTACCTTTGTTTGGGTTATATAACTCGATATATATTTTTGTAAATATTAGGCCTCAACTAAAATTTTATTCAAGAAATTTGTTATGTTAATTGCAATAATCAAATTGTAACAATTTTGTAAGTGACTAGAACGTTTATTGGTTATCACATCAGTCTAAAGGTCTCCAGCTCGAACTCCGGCCAAGCCATCATTTTAGAATTTTAAATTGTTCATCATGATTTTAAAATCATTTACCATGTAAATTGCTTCGACGAGCTAGAGTTTTTTTTTTCTTTTTTTGGACAAAAGGTTTTCAATTTAGATAATATAAGATACAACAAGTGTGATTTGATTACTTGAAAGACAAGTCATAGAGAATTTGATTCAGGTTACAAGAGAATAGAGTAGTTGTTGATCATTAAACTCTTAGTTGAAGATTTAGCAAAATTTTTTACAAGGGAAGACAAGTTTTGGGATACAAGGTGCTATTCTCCCACTCAAAGCAAGACCACTTCTGTGAGTTTGGCTCCCTCCTTTTATCATTGTCTAACCCGTCAATTACGCTTCATCGAATCAATTATCATTTAATGCTGACGAGCTCACTATTTCCTTTTATGTTTCTGTCGATCTCGATCGTGATTGATTCTGCATTTATTGTTCTGATCCCGCAATGATTTCCTTTCCTTTATTATCCCGAGCTAATTTTCAATTGGGTTTCTCTTTAATGGGCCTGATTAATTGGGTATCACCAACTGCCTCTAATCTTATTAAATATGGAGGATTTGAGGAGATTTTGACTCTGATTCCCACAATTTCTTTCCCCCACGACTGATCGTGATCCCAGATTTTCGGACTTAGTGGCTCTTATAAACTGCCATTTTCTTTCGTCTTCAGCTCGACAAATTTCCATTACAGTTTCCAAGGTAAAAATTCTTCATATCCTTCTAGTTACTGTTTTCTTTTCATACTTCCATCGTTTTTCTCTTTCTTACTTCTTTCTTGCTCCTCACTTTTCTTTCGACTTTTGCTTCCTTTACTGTTCGTTTCTCATGGCTCCACCTACATCTTTCGGAAATCCATTATCATCAAAGGCACGTTCCTCCACCGGTGCTTCTAATCGCTCCGTTTCTCGTCACCCTCTTCTCACTGAGAACGATCTAGAAAAATTTAGGGTCAAGCATCATGTTTTCGGCGAAATCGATCTTTGTCTCTCTTCTAACTCTCTTCCTGGTTATGTTTCGATTTCTTCTTCTTTCTTTGATGACTGTAATCTTTTGTTACCGATTCCTTCACCTCTACTTTCTTTGCTCAACTCATTGGATCTTTCGTTCAAACAAATCGCTCCCAATTTTATGTGTTCAATGGTCGCGTTGTTGGTTCTTGCTCGCGAGCTTGGTGAGACACTTTCCATGGGGGTTTTTCTTCAGCTTTATTCTGTTCTTAGATCTGGGCCTCGCCCAATTTTTTATGCTTGTGCATATCCGCAAGTTAAGTTTCTCGAGGGTCTTCGAGTTCGTCAAGACGGATGGCTCGAGATATCCTTCTACTTCAACCTCTGTCCAAGATCGATTGGAGACTTCCCTCCTGGCCAAGTGCTACATTCTAGTCACCTCGCTTGTGGTCTGGTTTTCTGTAGAATAAAGATTCTTTAATACGCATTCCTTCATACTCACTTCGCAAGCTTACTACTATTATTTTTGTTTTCAGCCTTTTACGAGCCCGTTCTTGAAGCCAAGGAGCTATCGGCCTTAGTTCGTAGGTTCCGGCGAGCTAACTGTCATTGGAGGTTTACTCCAGAAAGAGTTCATCGTGCTTTCTTTCCTATTATTCCTCTTCCTATATATCTGATGGCCAGATCTCCTTCGTCTCACCGTTCGGGTCACGTTGAGTCCTCTTCGCACACTGGTCAGTCTTTTTCCTTTATTCTTCTTTTAGAGTAAATTTTTTTTTTATGTTGGGTTTTGCTCAGGATCCCGCCATCGATCTAGAGCATTTGGTCGTGATGACTCCTCGAGTCGTCGGCGAGGTGGTGGATCCTCTGGCTCTCTAGGTCGGGATGCTGATATCCCTTTTGATATTGTTAGATATGTTGCGGACGTGGAGCCTCTCATTGAGCAGAGGAGAGGTAAAGAGCCTTGCTTAGGCAGAAGCGTTCACCCTCCGCCCGCTTGCGTTGGTGAGGAGCGTCCTTCTAAACAAGCTCGAGATGCTCCAAGTTCGTCTTCTAGTAACCCTCGCTACTCCTGGAGTTTCAATCACACTCGTGATCACCCAATCATCTAGGATCCGCATATGTTGTTTGAGCTTCTTCATTGTCTGACTCCACAAGGTCATGTCCTTCCTCTTTTAAATGACATGGCATCGAAGAACGCTTATATTGAGCTTGTTGGCGCTTTTGGGGCGGTAGTTTACTCTTCTTATGTTTCATTTTCGTTAATTGCTTCTTCTTTTTTTGTGGGGGTTGTAATCATGTTTTCTCGTTCTGTAGTTCATGGCTGCGATCAATAAGACCATCAGCGGCTTCGAGTTTGGCACTTTGACTGGTGCGGTTCAGAACTTGGCTGGCTCATCCTCGAGTGTTTTGACGGATTTAGTCAAGATTTTGAATGACGCGGTGGTAGCCCGTGATGTGGAGATCACTAAGCTCCGAGCTGACGTGGATGATGTCCAGAAGAAGTTAGCCTCTACCCATCGTGAGGCTGACTACACTATGAAGACGCTCCGTTTTGAATGCCACTAGTGGAGGATCTCTTGTGATAGGGCCACTGCCCGCGTTGTTCGTAAGAAGTCCAACTCGCTGAGGCAAAGGTACAAGGACCACTTGGTTGAAGTTTGCAACAAGTTCAAGCGCTTGAGGAGACACTTCGATTACCTGGTCTTAAAGTCTCGTTCCGATATCAGGCTCTAACTTGTGAACGAGATGAAGTCTGGAGTTTCGACTCTCGACAACTTTTTATTTGGATCTCGACCGTCTATTCAAATCTTTTCTTTAGATTTGGATGGTTTGGATTCTTTTCTGAATTTTGGAAGTTATCGGCTCTCCAAGTTGCGGTTACTCGTGCCTTTAGTTTTAAGGCTCCTCCTCTACCTTGCTTATGTTATTTTCATCGTCAATCTTAACGGATAACCTCTTTACTTCTATTACTCGTTTTCTTTTGTGCTTTTAATAACTTCTGTTTTCTCTGTTTTGCTTTACATGAGTTTTTCCTCTTGATCCTCTTATTCTTCTGGAAATTTTATGGCTGCGGAATCTAGTACTCGTCCCCTTACTTCTGCTTCTCCTTCTTTTTCTCTTAACTACGATGACAACTCTGATACCATTTCCGATGATTCCCGGAATTTTATGGTTAAACCTAGGGCTTCTCAGTGGAGGAAACCCATGGCTCTTGACACCGATGGTCTTGATAATCTCCGGAGGGTTTTCAACTTCCCGGAGGATCTCGAGGCCATAGTTGTTAGCGAGAACCAAACTCCAGAAGATGCTCCTCCGGGATGGATTTGAGCCTATGTCACCTATTTCAGTGATTACCACCTTCTCTTTCCAATCCCTAGTTCACTTTTCTCGATTCTTCATTCTTTGAATCTCTCATTTGCCCAAATATGCCCATCATTCCTTCGTATCGCTTTTGCTCATTAAGTTTACGGGGTTGAAGCCGGTGTTTCTATTGGCGCTTACGAGCTCCTTTGCTTCTACATCGCCAAGAGGAACCCCGGTTCCAAGATTTTCTACCTCTCCAACCGCGACGACCGTAGGGTTCTTGAGAATTCCAAACAAGGATTCAGACTGAACACAACAGTTCTACTTTTTCAAACTTTCTCTGGCGGCTATTGGAGGATTTAACCCTGATTATATCCTTCAGGATTGGAGAGATAAATTTGGTTGTTTTTTGCTTGCTTCCAAGTGTTGTATTTTGTTGTTTTAATTTCTAGCTTGACTCGTTTTCTACTCGCTACGTATCCATCCCCTATTTTCACGGAGACGGTTGAGAGTATTCTGGAGAGGCTGAGGGATGGCGAGGTGCACAGGGATTCCTTTTCTGCTCTCCGGACCAAACACTACTTATCTTCAGAGCCAATAATCCCCGGGCCTTCCGTTGGTTTGTTTTTTCCTTCCTTTTAATTAAGTTTTACGCGCTAATCCCTGCTCAAGAGTCTGTAATTGTAGTATTTGTAGTCAAACAATCCACTGGGTCTTCTCGTCGCACTAAGTCTTCAACTACTCGTAAAACCCAAGACTCCAAGCCCAAGACTATGCCTATCTCGGCTCTTAAGAGGAAGAGGGTGGCAAAGGAGAAGGAGAAGACTGGTCAAGATGACAGTTTTAGGATGCAGGAGGATGAGAAGATGCCTCAGCTTCCTGCTTCTCTGCCCCCGGCCGCGGGCTCTCATGCTCCTCCTACTAAATGAGCTCGTCACAAAAAACCGGCCGGTCTATCCTCCTTGGTTATTTCGAGTTCAAGCGCTCCACCCAACGACGTCAATCGTCACACTATCGAGAATCCGGTTGAGGTCCTTGCTTTTCTGCATACTAAAGAGGTTCCTTTCTTCCCCGTGGACCAGATGTCTGAGAAGGATAAATTCGAGGCTGCTCTCGCACTCCAAGCTCGAGTACTTTGTCTTTTTTTTTTCTTTGCTTCATCCCCCTTTTTTGTCAAAAAAGATTGAAGTCGGGCTTTTCTTTATTCAAGTTAGGCTACTAATGAGATGAACAACGTGGTGTTCACCCTGGAGAGCAAGCTTCTAAATTCTCTCTTGAGTGATAAATTTGAGCAGTTTCAGTCCTCCCATTCTAAGCTCCAGGAAATGCTCAAGGGTGAGCGGGTGCAATTTGATGAGAAGGTGAACGCCCTTCAGTCTGAGAAGAAAGGCCTCGCCTCTCAACTTTCTCCCATTTCTGAGGAGAAAGAGCTGATGACTCGTAAAATCAAGCTTCTGAGGATGCGAAACTCTAACCTTGCTGCTCAAGTTCATGTCAAATGGGAGGAGATGAAGGCACTAGATTCTCGTTGGCGCAAGGTGCTCAAGTTTGTTTGTGGGAAGTGGGTCCGCAAGGAGGAAGAATAGACGCTTAGTGTGGATATCTGTGAGTTCGAATCGAACCTCATGCTGATTGAGGAATTCGAGTCCGGGGAGTTTTACGCAGCCAACAAGAGAGCGGTTCTTAATGAACGACTATCTTCAACAAAGTTGAAGGACAAAGAGGAGCCCAACCTGGTAATCTACGAGCTGCCCTTTCCGGATTTATTCCCGGGTGTCAAGGCTCCAGTTGAGACTCTCCCGATTGACCCCGCCAGCTTCCTTATCGAGGGCTCCTCTTTTGTCAACGAGATCACGGTTGTGACTGCGAGCGCTGATGAGACTCAAAATGCTGAGTTAGGCGGAGTTGCTATTGATGGGACTCAGGACACCGAGCTGGGCGAAGCTACTGATGGGAATTGGGGTTAAGTTACTGTAATAGCCTTCGTCTTTATTTCCTTTATCTCTTTTCCCCCCTTTTAAAAAAAAAGAACTTTATGGATTTGCCCCCTCTCCATTTGGGGCTTATGTAATTATAACTCTTTTCCCGCCTTACTCTTGATCGTTTGTTTTCGTACTCATCTTCTTTTTCCTTACTGCAAACGTTTGGAAAAGAGAAAATTCTATTATTAAGAAAAGGAGTTGGACTCACCGTTACACGAGTTGCCTACGTATTCCACCAAATGGAATCAAGCCCTAACGTAGTTCTTTGTTATTACATCAAGCATAATAATATTTTAGATTCATAACATTCCAAGGCCTTATCTCTGCTTTTCCTATCATGGGGTCTCGAAGGCGGTAGACTCCATCTCTCAAAATGCTTGAAATTAGGTACGGTCCTTCTTAGTTCGATCCTAGCTTCCTGACATTTGGTTCCTTCGTATTTTGGAAGATTTTCCTTAGTACGAGATTCCCTTCCTTAAACCTGCGAGCCTTTATTTTCGAATTGTAAAATTTAGCGACCATTTGCTGATAATTTTGGGTTCTCACTATTGCTCAATCTCGCCTTTCATGTATTGTGTCAATTTGGTCCTCTAGGAGCTCGTTGTTGGTGTCATTGCCATCTACCATTGTCTTTCTTCGCAAGCTCGGGACGCTGAGCTCGGCTGGTGCCATTGCTTCGACTCCGTAGGCTAGAGAAAGTGGGTTTTACCTTGGTAGCTCTCTGCAGGGTAGTACGGTACGCCCACAATACTGATTACAACTCCTCTGCTGATAACAAGATTTTTAGGCCTAGCTATCAAATCTATTGAAGTACAATAGGTGTCAATCCAACCAAGTTTGTAGCAAACAATCAGGAATGTAATCAACGAACTAATGCAAGCCAATCCTAAAACAATGATTATGTCACAATCACAAATAAGCAAAATGCAAAACGGAGTAGTAAAAAAGTAGAGTTATAGCATGAAACAAAAATAGAGCATAAGGAAACAGAGAAATGGCAACTAAACGGAGCAACAAACAAGCCAAAAAGAGAAGATAAAAATTGGGGTTCTTGAGGGGTGAGATCAAGTAGCTTGCTTAACAACCTAATAAGCTAATCTTTAGGCAATAAATTCAATAAGAGACAATAAAGCCATTCTCATGATCAAGATATCTCAATCCAAGTGTGACCTAACCCAAATCTCTTTGGTGATTACACACTCAGATTGGCATGAAGAAACAATCTATTCAGGCCAATAAATACTTTAGACAACTAATCTCTTAGGCAAGAAATGTAAATCTCATACTAAGCCCATTCAAGCATATCATCAAACACTTACTAGGCGTACGAAAGCCTAACATCAAAGTCCAAGTAGCTAAGTTGGAATAGGCATGAAGACCACCTAAACTGAAGAGATCTAAACATGAATACCCTTAAGCAAGCCTCGAAATCCCTAGATTTGCCCTAATCTAACTCATTCCCTCAAGAGCCCTAATGGAATCTACACTCAAACTATGAAAAATTGCATAAACCTACAAGATGAAATAAAGTGCAAAATTACAAAGAGGAAAGAAAGATAAACAAGATGCAATCAAAGAAACAAACTCAGATTTTCATTGTATCAAAAGAGATTCAACATCAAAGTAGCAAAAACTAAGAGAAAAGTGTTTTTGATCTTGCCAACAGGGGTCAAGACTAGGTTACAATGTTTTTTCGCTTTAAGGGGTATTTATAGATCCTCAAACATAAAACCCCTAGTCGGAGTCAGCATCAGATAAGGTCGGTCAAAATAATGAAGTCAGTTGATGCTGCTTCAGCGCTACTGGCGAGTTCAGAAATTCAGCTTCAGCCACTTCCAAAATTCTCAGCTTCAGGGTTAACAAGCGAGTTCAGGCTGCGAATTGGAACTTTGGCCTTCAGGATACTAGCACTTCCAAAATTCTCAGCTTCAGGGTTACCAGGCGAGTTCAGGCTGCGAATTGGAACTTTGGCCTTCAGGATACTAGCACTTCCAAAATTCTCAGCTTCAGGGTTACTAGGCGAGTTCAGGCTGTGAATTGGAACTCTGGCCTTTAGGATACTAGCACTTCAAAAATTCTCAGCTTCAGGGTTACTAGGCGACTTCAGGCTGCGAATTGGAACTCTGGCCTTTAGGATACTAGCACTTCCAAGATTCTCAGCTTCAGGGTTAACAGGTGAGTTCAGGCTGCGAATTGGAACTTTGGCCTTCATTTCGCAATTTTGGCTTGGTTCTTCAGCTGCACTCGCTGGTCACTGTCGAGTATGACTGACGAGTTTGAGTAATTTGGCTTGTGAAATCTTCAGTTCTCAAGGTCTTCTGTTCAGGCGCTTTGTCTTAGGCTGATCATTTCAGTCTTTGTGCCAAATCCACTCTAGAATGCTCAAAATAGGCTCAAAGGTACCTGAGATACTCAAAATGCAATATGTATGCAAAATGATCCTAATAGGACTCTAAAATGCAGAGAATGTGATGAGAATGAGCGCAGATAAATATGTATTATGCAGCTAAAATGGGGTAAAATGCATGTATATCATCCCCCCATAAGGATTTTTTAGAGCTCAGCCTTTTTTTAAGTTTGCCAAAATTGTTTTGTTGGTTACTTCTGTCTGGTCATTTCCCTACAAATAACGACGTGTTGATGATGTTAACTTAATATGCAATTCTTGACAAAAATCTTGGACTTGCTGAGATACGAGGTTGGTGCCATTGTCGGCTATAACTTGCCAGGAACTCCGAATCTGCATACGATGGTCTTCCAGAGGAATTCCTGGACCTGAGACCCTGTTATTTGTTGAAATGGCTTTGCCTCGACTCACTTAGTGAAATAATCAGTAGCTACAAGGATGAATAGGAAGTGTCTCTTCCTAGATGGTTCTAGTGGGCCGAAGATGTCCATTGCTCAGCGCATGAAGGGATACGGGATGAGTATTTGCCCGATCTTCCCTCTTGGGGTATGAATGGAAGGAGCATGCTGTTGACACTTCTGGCATCTTCTACAGTAATCTTCACTATCCTTTATCATCGTTAGCTAGTAGTAGCCCTACCTCTTTACTTTGAATGCCAGTGCGCGTCCCCCGGAATGGTTCTACAGATTCCAAGGTGTACTTCGGTGAGGACACGAGCTGCTTCTTTGTTGGTTGTGCATACTAGGCAATGTCCCGCTATGCTTCGCTTGTAGAGGCATTAGTTTATAATGAAGAATGGCACGCTCTGGGTTTTCAACTTCTTTGCTTCCCATTTATTTTGAGGGACGGTCCCGTCAGATATATATTGCTTGATTAGCCCCCACCAGTCTAGGTGCGAGGTAATCTTTGGCTCGTGCACAGACTGGTTATCGGCCTCTACCTGTGTGAGAGCTAAGACAGCCACGATCATTTCAATACTCAGTTTCTCTAGGTATTCAATTGGGATGATGCGCTTAACGAGAGGTTCATATGTTGATGTAAGGGCTCCTAGGGCATCTGTTGTGGCATTTTCAGCGCATGGTATTCTCTCTAGCTCGAATTTTTCAAATTGCAAGGCCGCATCTCGGATAAATTCCAAAAATGCGTTCATTCTTTCGTCTATGATATTGGCTGGTTACTAGCTGAGAATCACAATAAGCCTTCAGAAGTTTTACACCCAATCCTGCTGCGATTCGTAAACCGGTAAGGAGAGCCTCATACTCGGCTTTGTTGTTTGACGCCTGATAGCCCAGGCGATAGGAATGTTCAACGAGCTCCCCATTTGGCGACATTAGTCGTAGGCCAAATCCTGACCCGTTTGATGTGTCTCATATTTAGCCTAATTTTCATTGCATTTTAGCATCATTTTTAGCTTTTTAGTTACACGTCATGTCATTTTAGAGTCATTTTGTGTTTAGTTTGTGCATTATAGCGATTAGGACATGCATTTGCATATTTTTAGTGTTTTTCGGTATTTTAGGTGATTGGAACCTCAAAGCATGAGGATTGGAGGTGAATTTAATAAGTTGGAAGCTTGGAGGTTAGGATTATACTTGGAGAGGAGAAGGCTGGGAGAAAAAGAGCGAAAAATTGGCCAAGCGGTGACCCGCACTGGTCACGGACAAGATCTCTTTCTGCAGGACACATCCGAACATGAAGATTCCCGATCATACGTATGGATCCATCCACAGGACACGCCCGGACGTGAAGCCGCGACCGGACCCACGACCGGACCCGCGACCGTATCCTTCCGAAGCCTCGACCGTGGACGCCTCTCTTCGCCCGTACGTACTCTCTCAACCTAACATGCGACCTGCACGCGTCCCAACGCCGAATGACACAACCTCGACCGCGGCCCACCTGTCCCGTGAACCTCGGCTACAGGACACACCTCGACTTCGACCGCGACCTGCTCCAACATCTTTGCAACTTTTGGTTTTTGCTAATTTAATATGGTTTGTCTCGGTTTAGTGGTTTGTTTTAAGTGATCTGAAACCCTAATTCCATGTGTATAAATACATGGCATAGGGTCCAAACACATCAAGCTTTTAATTCCTTATAGTTTTAAGATCTAGCATAAGGTTTTCTCTCTTTTAAGAGCTCTTTGAAGATTGTAGATAACAAAACTTGGAGATTCCTAGTGGATGATTTCTTGGTCATTTCTCAATCTGATTTCGAGTCTTTGCTTGTTTATTTGTCTATTTTCATTATGCTTAACTATCTTTGCTTGTTTGATTTCATCATGACCATGTGTGAGTAGTTGTTTAGAATGATTTAGGTTTTGGCTAGATCTAGGGCTTGGTTTTGTTTGTTTGATGCTTAGGATCTTTAGAGCCTCCTATCTAGGTGTTTTTAATGCTAGATTCATCTTGATCACATGGATTTAGATGCTAGGAAAATCATCGCCCGAGAGGTGTTCGATGAAATTCCTGAATGACCTATTTTAAGGATCTTTCTCCATAGCCATTGAGAGATGATGTTATGGGATTGATTGGTCATAGTGGACTTGATCTTAAAGCATTTGCGAGTCTTAATACAACAAATGAGAGTTTAGTTGGGTCATCTCTCTTGAATAGTGATTAGTGCCATGAGAGTAGGTTAGTCTTGCTATCATTGCCGTGTTCCATGCCCTAGGCGTTGCATTCATTATCTTGAATCATTCACCCATTTGCGTTGCCCTTTGATTGTTGCCACTGCCTAGATCATTCGTCTTTACCTTATTGTCATTTCCTTAGTTGAAATTTGATTGTCTTTGCTAGTTAAACCTTGTTTGCTTGCTTGTTGGTGTGGCTAGTGATTAGATTGCATATGGTTTCTTCTAGTTTTATTTGTTTCGTGTTTTAGTTCTAGTTTGCCCAATCATTTCTCACTGTATCTCTAGATTAGCATAGAATCCTGCATTCCTATTGTGTACCTAAACTCCTTTAGGTTCGAACCTTAAGTGCTTGACAATTGCATGATTGTTTGAGCATTTGTTGAGTATAAATTTAATTGATTGTGTTTTGAGTATGCAAATGCTCATCTCATCACCGTCCCTAGCTGGTTTCCGCCTTGCTAGATTCTTTATAAGTTTCAACAATGAAATCGGCCAAGACCTGGGACTTCATGCTAGTACATGATCGATACTCTATATCGTATTTGCTGAGCTCGATCGCCCATTTAGCGAGTCTTCCTGACTGGATCAGGCTGTGAAGAATTGTTTGTAATGGCTGGTTTGCCATTACCACGATGGTGTGGGACTGAAAGTAAGGGCGCAACTTTCGTGCGACTGTTACTAGGGCCATAGCTAGTTTTTCCATTACGGGGTACTGCTCCTAGGCTTCGACCAAAGATTTGCTTATGTAGTATATTGGACACTGTTCGCTTGCCTCTGTCCGAACTAAAACCCCGTTTACCATAGCTGTTGATACCACGAGGTAAATGTAAAGCTCCTCACCATGCTCTGGCTTAGCTAAAACTGGTGGTGTTGCTAGGTAGCTCTTTAGTTTATCAAAGGCATCCTGACACTTGTCGTCCCAGTTGAATTTTTTGTTATCTTTTAGCAACTTGAAGAATGGTAAACATTTATCAGTTGAGCGTGATATGAAACGGTTCAAAACCGCTATTCGTCATGTTAGTTGCTTAACTTCCTTCTTCGATCGTGGTGGGCGCATGTTTATCAACGTGTTTATCTGATGCTGGTTAGCTTTGATTCCTCTCTTTGTGATGAGGTATCCTAAGAACTCCCCAGAGGATACCCCTAATGTGCATTTCACTGGATTTAACTTCATCCCGAACTTGTTCAAAATTTCGAAACAGCGGCGCAATTGCCTGACGTGGTCTTTGGAATTTGCTGATTTGACCAATAATGATCAATGTATACCTCCATCGTGCTTCCCAATTCCTCGACAAACATAAGATTCACCAATCGGTGGTAGGTTGCACCGGCGTGTTTTAGCCCGAAAGGCATTACTCGGTAGCAGTACGTGCCTTGTTTAGTAATAAAAAATGTCTTTTCTTCGTCATTAGGGTGCATGAAGATTTGATTGTAGCTCGAAAATGCATCCATGAAGGATAGAAATTGGTATCTAGCGGTGGGTTCAACAACTTTGTCGATGTGGGCAAGCCTTGTTTAGATCTGTGAAATCTACACATACCCTCCATTTTCCATTTTTCTTGCAAACCACCACGGGATTTGCCAGCCAATCAGGATACTTAACTTCCCTGATTGATCCTATTTTCAGTAGCTTTTCCACTTCCTCGCGGACTACTTTAGCTTTATCTGGGCCAAGCTTTCTTTGTTTTTGTTTCACGGGCTTATAGGTTCGATCGACGTTTAGCTCATGAGTGGTCACTAATGGGTTGATTCCCACCATGTCCTACAGAGTCCATGCGAACGTTGCCATGTTTTCTTTGAGGAATAGCTCAAGTTCTCGTCATACTTTGGGATCATTTTCGGCTTTAATGCTGAGCTCCCTATTGGGGAAGTTAGGTCCAAAACTAATTTGACGATTCTTATTTCGTCGGGATTTTGATTCACGAGGTCGTCTGTTATCTTGTAAACGTCTTCCCGCGTCCTTGCTAGTTGCTATAAAGCTTCATCCCGAGTTCGCTTAAAATTCTCTTGGTAATACCGTAATGACGCGGCTAGGCTACTATGTATTACTCCTTCTCTGTTAGCCGTTGAGAATTTTATGTATTGCGTAAAGCCATGGTCTAGCAAGAATCACGTTAAAAGGGGCCGGTCGATCGATCACCACGAAATTCGTAACCTTCCAGACTCCCGAAGCTTTTACTGGGAGTTGAATTGTTCCTAGAGACATTGCTGTGTTATCAGAGAACCCTATGAGGGTTGTCTTGCCTCCCACCAGCTCGTTGTCCTGTAAACCCATTTTCTTGAACGCTTCGTAGAATAGAAGATCGACAGAGCTTCCTGTGTCAATAAGTATTCTTGCTAACTCGATTCTCCTACATCGAGTTCGATTATAAGTGCGTCATCGTGGGGTTTATCGAGACGGGAGGTTTCGCTTTCCTGAAATGTTATTGCTGGGCCACCATGATCCTGCCGGCTTGTACTCGAGCTCGAAGGCCGTGTTTCTACCTTCGCTGATGTGCTTTGATAGAATTCATAGAATTTCCGTAGAGGTTCGACCCGCCAATTATAACGGAGACTCGCAATATGGGGGTTTGCTTGACTTCGCTAGCCTCCACTGTTTCCTCTTCTCCAGCCAGACTTCTATCTCGTTTTCGTTGTTCTATTTCGTTTCTCCACACTTTCTTCATTCATCCTTTCCACTTCCCTTCTTCTTTCAGCCACTACACCACCTTGCACTCTTCAAGGGTGTGCCCGTGTGTCTAATGATAGTCACAGAATTTTGACATGTCTAGCAGTTTTTTGTTTTTAATTTCCTGACTGAAAATGAATGGCGTCCAGATACGGAATTCTTGTCTTGTTGCCGACCACAATTCTGGCCTTTGCCCGAGCTTGACTGTGCTTTTTTTGTTTCATTTTTGTCGAACCAATTTCTGGTTTCTTCGGAGCGTCTAAGCTCGACATTCTGTTCCTCCCAATTTATGAAGCTGGTCGCTATGTGGAGAGCGTCGTCCAACGAGCTTGGTGGTCATATGGTCAGGTCTTGCCTAAAGGCTGACGCTTGCCATATTCCTATTTTAAGTGCGATCAAAGCCATGTCGTCGGTTACGTTGATATTCTGGGAGTTCATCTCCTTAAAATGTGTTATGTAATCACGCAGTGGCTTGAATTCTATTTGGGTAAGGTTGAGTACGCTATCAATCGTACTCCTATTCTCTATGAAGTTTGAATAGTGCTTTAAAACACCTCTGCGAGTTGCTCAAAACCGTCTATGGATTCCCTTGGTAATGTTGAAAACCAATCCAGCGCATGTCCCACGAGATTTTTGGAGAAGAACCTACAGGAAACAACATCAATTTTTCCCTGTCGAGGTGAGATTTTTGTCTGCCGCTAACCGAAATGACTTGAGGTGAGCTATGGGATTGGTGCTTCCTGCGTATTGCAGGAACTTGATTTTCCCTATGTCACGAATCCTCGCGCCTTAGATCCACTTTGTGAAAGGAGTGTGTCGAGTCTGTTCTATTACACACTTAATTTTTGGCTCTAGTGATACGGCCCGGTGTAGCTCGGAACGCATGTTAGCGTAATCCTGCTGAGTCTTTGCCATCATTCCTCGAAGTTTGTCGATTTCCAGTGTGCTCTCATCATGGTGAATGTTAGGGGGCTCCAGCTCGGGTAACATCGCAAATTGTATTTCATTTCGGATCCCTTGACCCATGGCTTCTGCCTGGGATAATATGTCTCTCAAATTTTGTAATTCACTTTCGTTGTTTGCTGCGTCTTCCAGCATATCAGGTTGGGATACAGACTCACCATTTTGCTCTTGAACTATAGGATCCGCCCATACGACCTAGCCATTCTCCCTTTCCTTGGCTGCTGGTGTTCGCACTCCTCGAAGGATTTCGTTTGGCGGGTTTGGCTCTTCCAGCATGGTGTCTTGCATGTTTGTATTTTCAGGTCCAAGGACAGCTGCTCGATCGGAGTTCTGAAAGCTGTTTTCTGAACTCATCCTCATGCCGCTAGATTTGGGCTTGTAAATCCTGGTTTCGGAGCTCACTCTGACGGGCTTGTTCTATTGCAGCGCTAGCTATCGCCCGTAATTCTGCTATCGTTCGTGACTGTCGTTGATATTACGTCGCCTCTGGCATTGGTGTCGGGACGATACTCCTGGTTCTATAAGTTGCATCGAGCCCTTCTTGTCCTTCGCCCGAGTCATTGGTGTTGTATGCTGATGAGCCTAAATCCCTCATGATAGATAGATTCACCTTGTCTCTGTCGTGAGTCAGCAGATTTTGTAGTTTTTTTTATCCTCTCCTCATAGACGGCACCAATTTGTTGATCCTTAAACTCTTAATTAAAGATTCAGCAAAAAGTTTTACAAGGGAAGAGAAGTTTTGGATACAAGGTGATATTCTCCCACTCAGAGTGAGACCACTTATGCGAGTTCGACCTCCTCCTTTTATCCTTGTCCAGCCCGTTAATTATACTTCATCGATCTCGCTCGTGATTGATTGTGCATTTATTGTTTTGATCCCGAGCTGATTTTCAATTGAGCCTCTTCTTAATGGGCCCGATTAATTGGGTATCACCAGTAGCTAAGCAAAATTCTTACGGCTAAAAACAGAAAGAGTACATAGAAAGAGATTCATGAAAAACACTTCAGCTAATGATAAGGAAGATGACAAAAAATTCTCATTTTCCTTTACTATTTTTTTCCTTTTCTTCTTTGGATGGTTATCCATTTCATTTCTTACTTTTTTTATGACATTTCTGCTGGGATTATGCCAAGAGAATCTTCTACACCATGAACTTCTGAATATTACAACAAGTCATTTTATCTTGGATTATTAACAATAAATTCAAAAGCATTAGAAGGAAAGACATATGCTGAGGGAGAAAATATACTCTGTCTGTAAGAATTAGAAGATTAAATGGAAGAATTGAGGATTTAGAGAAGAAGAACTTGGAATGACATGGACGAAGAAGAGAGGTGGCTCGAATAGAATTGAAGAAGAATTTCTATTCACTTGCACTAATAATTTTAAGTTACAAATATATATGAGCTGTACAAATATGTAAACTCTAGTACCTATACAAGCCAAATGGTTAAAATACAAGTTAAGGCTATTTTAACTGTGAGTTTAACACTTCCCCACAAGGTTGAATCCGTAATGAGGATCATTGAAGGTCAAGCTTGAAAGTTGTAACTCCCCACCTCATTAAAAATTTTAGCATAGAAAACCACATGGGATAAAACTATACTTAAGGGAAAAAGAGTATGGATCATGGTCACAGTTTGGACATATCAATCAGTCCAAGCTATGAGTGCATGAGCTCACACACCTTTGGGCTGGCTGTCTTGGTGAATATATCCGCTAGTTTATCTGAACTTCTTGTGTAGCATTGTAGAATCACTCCTTGTTCTACCTTCTCGCGTACTTTGTGGCAATCAAATTCAGTGTGCTTTGTTCTCTCATGGAACACAGAGTTTGATGCAATGTGAATGGCTGCTTGGTTATCACAATGCATTGTGATTGGTTCTTGTGATTCAATCTCCAAGTCCTTGAGAAGTGCCTTTAGCCATGTAAGTTCGATGGTGAGCTTCCTCATTACTCTATACTCAGCTTCTGCACTCGAACATGACATCACTTTCTGCTTCTTGGTTTTCCATGTAACGAGGTTGCCTCCAAGGAATGTGCAGTACCCGGTAGTGGACTTGCGATCTTGTCTATCTCCTGCCTAATGTGCATCACAATATCCCATGATTTCTATACTCTCGTTGCGACCCATCCATATTCCCTATCATGGTGTTCCTTTGAGATACCTAAGGATCCGGTCAACCATGGCCCAATGCCTTTGCTTGGGACGTTGCATGTATTAACTCGCATGGTTCACAGCAAAACACAAATCATGTCTAGTAATTGTGAGGTAGATTAACTTACCAACCATTCTTTGGTATTTTTGAATGTCTTCAAATGGTTTATCATCTTCATTCTTCCCCCCCTTGCGTGTTACTTGGTAAGCATCTTCAAGTGGTGTCTTGGCTACTTTGCTTCCAAGTGTACTTGCCTCACTCAAAAGATCAAGGCTATACTTTCTTTGTGATAGAAATAAACCTTCTAGAGATCGACACACCTCAATTCCAAGGAAGTATTTCAGCTCACCTAAATCCTTAATATCAAATACAGATTTAAGATGGTCTCTGATACATTCGATATCTTCTTTGTTGCTACCTGTAACTATGATATCATCCACATAGATAAGAACGACCGCAATTCCTGCTTCACTTTGTAATGTAAAGAGTGTGTGGTCTGCCTCTGATCGTCTAAAGCCTCGATCTCTCAATGTATGGCTCAATTTGTGATACCACACTCTAGGAGATTGTTTGAGACCATAGATAGCCTTACGAAGTCTCAAAACATTTCCAGGGGCTACAATCCCTTCTGAACCCGGTGGTGGCATCATATATACTTCGTCATCAAGCTCCCCTTGAAGGAAAGCATTCTTGACATCCATCTGCCACAAATCTCAATCAAGATTAGTAGCCAAAGATAAGACCACTCTTACCGTATAAGGCTTAGCCACAGGTGAAAATGTGTCATTGTAGTCTTCTCCATAGGTTTGTGTGAAGCCTCTAGCAACTAGTCTTGCTTTGGGTCTTTTAATCTCACCATTACTCTTAAATTTGATGGCGAATATTCATCTAGATGCCCTACAATCTTCCCTGGAGGGAGAACCAATTCATCCCAAGTATGATTCTTATCCATAGCCTCATGTTCAACCTTAACCACATCTCTCCAAACTTTATCCTCCTTAGCTTCCTCATAGGAGCTTGGAATGAAATGTTGCTCAATCTTGCTGAGAAAAGCTTGATGATCCAAAGAACAGACGACCTGAGTTGAGTGAGCAACGACTTTTTTGTTGTAACAAAATCGGATATTGATCCAATTGGAAGGATCTTTTCGAACCCTTTGATTGTGCCTTAGAGGTTCGGCTAGTGGAGTGTCATATCTTGGTTGTACCACTTCTTATGTGAGTGGAGTCGCATTTCTTGGTTGTACATCCTCTTGAGTGTTTCCCAAGCCTTCTTCTCCATCCTTCAGTGGTAGATTAGTCATATCTTTCTCTTGTGTTTCAGAGTGTACCCGATCATCCACACTCGAGTCATGGTGGTCGAGTTTATTTTCGTCAGCTTCAACATTGGTTGGATGTGATGTGTTAGGGTCGAGTGTATGTTGAACTGGTGTGGGATTGGGTTGCCGTGTATCACAAGCTCCAATACTCTCCAAGATGCTTCTCAATGTGGTAGCTCGATCCGAGGGGTTTGACAGATGTTGTTTCTCTTCCCAATTCTTTTCCTCGTAATAGTCTTTGTTTTCCATGAACTTAACATCCCTTGATACAAGAACTCTTCTAGTTTCCGGTATGTAACATTTGTACCATTTTAGTTGAATATCCAATGAAGACTCCTTTAATGCTCTTATCTTCCAGCTTGTTACGTTAATCTCCTGGTACTAACACAAGAACAACACAGCCAAACACACGTAAGTGGTTAAGAGATGGTTTTATTTGGTTAAGTACCTCAAATGGTGAAGCATCCTTAAGTAATTTTGTTGGAATCCGATTGATCAAATAGCAAGTAGTCATAACCGCATCACTCCATAAATGTTTTGGAACATTTGTATGAAAAATCATGGCCCTTGCAACTTCCATAAGGTGTGGATTCTTCCTCTACCCTATTTTGTTGAGGAGTGTAAGGACAACTTGTTTGGTGCATAATTTCAAGTTTTGCTAAGATTTGTTTGAAAGCATTGCTTGTGTATTCACCACCATTATTTGTTCTCAAAATCTTGATCTTAGCATTGTAATGGTTAGTCACATATGTTTGAAAGTTGATGAAAGCATCTAACACCCTATCTTTTGATTGCAACAAGATTAACCAAGTATACTTGGATTTCTCATCAATGAATGTAACAAAGTATTTATGATGATCTCTAGAGTCACATGGGGAAGTCCATACATCATAATGTACTAAATCAAAGCATTTTTCATAAATAGTTGAAGACTTAGGAAACACTGACTTGCAATGTTTCCCACGTATGCAAGCTTCACAATCATCATTCTTAAAGAGAATATAAGGAAATAACAAACTTAAAGCACGATTATGAGGGTGACCAAGTCTAGCATGCCACACAACATTCTCAACAATATTACTAGAACTAGAAAAACAAGATGAATTTGGATTACTCTCAAGATCCTCAAGAAGATACAACCCATTCTTGGTGACTCCTTCTCCATGAATTTGATCAAACTCAATATCCTGCAAACAAGCCTTGTTAGGATCAAATATAGCATGACAGTTCAAATCACAAACTGTTTTGTTCACACTTAACAAGTTTGAAGTGAAACTAGGCATGTGAAAAGCTCTAGAAGCTTTATCAAATAATCGCAAATCCCCTACACCCTTAATGGGAACCTTAGTACCATTGGCAATCTCAACACTACCTAAGGCTAGTATTACATTCTCAAGAAAGTTCTTACTACTAATCATATGATGAGATGCTCCTGAATCAACAATCAATGGTTTAGAAATTTTTGAAACATGAAAAGAGTTACCGGACTCCTTCAATGCATAAATGGATTTGATGAGCTCAGCTAGGTCACATAATCATCATGAGCTGCAGCCATAGCCTTGGAACCGCCTACAACTAGTTGAGATGAAGTAGCCTTGGGTCCTTGAGCTTCCACCTCTTCACTTGCTACATTTGCTTTAGCTTTGTCCCAACGGTTTTGCTTAAGATGGGGGTGAAGAATCCAGTATCTATCTTTAGAGTGTTCTTTCTTCTTGCAATGGTCACAAATCCACACTTTTTTCTCCTCAGGTCTGAAAGCCACTTTGTTGGCAATGACAAGTTCCCCCTTACCACCAAGAAGGCTCCTAGACCCTTGTTCCCTTTGGATGAAACCACACACCTCCTCTAGGCTTGGAAGCTTATTAGTCCTCAAGAAATGACGTGTGAGGTCATTGTAGGCTGGATTTAGATTCAACATAAGCTCAAATACCTTTTCTTGCTCAAGTGTTTCACTTAGCACAGTTGGGTCCACCGTGGGAGGTCTAAGCATATCTAGTTTAGCCCAAAGAGATCTATACTTTCCAAACCACTTGGTGAACTCCATATCCTCTTGGTTGAGGTCACCAATAGCCTTTTTAACCTCATATACTCGGCTGAGATTAGAGAGATTACCATACACTTTCTTGAGAGTATCCCATAAATGCTTAGTACTCTCACAATAGGAATAAGCTTCATGAATGGCTGGATTAAGTGAGCTTTGCAAAATGGCTAGAGCAACTTAGTCATCTTGATACCACTTCTCTTCATCCACAATAACAATCTCTTTGCTCACTTCACCTTCTTTTGCTTTTCCACCAGATTGGGCCATCCTCTTTGGAGCATCACTCTTAACGTGAGCCCCCAATCCACAACCACTTAGAATAGTCTTCACGGTCCTAGATCACAGCAAGTATTCACTCCTTTGAGAGTAACATGAACAGAAACATTCTTTGAGATAATCCATTAGAGTAAGCAAAGAGAAAACTTTAAGATTTATCAAAAAAGCTTCAATATTATGTAAAAAAACCAGATCAGGAAAAGAGAAAAGAGAATGAACCAGAAAATTAGAGAATTAGATAATGAAAATCAGCGAATTATAATTGAGCATAAAGGATTTTCTGCTCTTATACCATGTAAGAATTAGAAGATTAAATGGAAGAATTGAGGATTTAGAGAAGAAGAACTTGGAATGACATGGACAAAGAAGAGAGGCAGGTGGAATAAAATTAAAGAAAAATTTCTATTCACTTGCACTAACAATTTTAAGTTACAAATATATATGAGATGTACAAATATGTAAACCCTAGTAACTAGGTAAGCCAAATGGTTAAAATACAAGTTAAGGCTATTTTAACTGTCAGTTTAACACTGTCAGGTGGATAAAACCTAGAAAAAGTAGCAACTTCGTTCATATATAATTGGAGCATTTTCAATAGTAACTGCTAGTTAAGTGGAATGAAGACTCATAGTTGCGTTTACTATAGGTGAAGCTAAGGCACCGACAATCAATGTGTAAAGTTGAACCAGTAAGGGCAATAGGGGAAGCTTCTAAGGCTGAAACATAATGTACATCCTCCAAAAGCTTATATCTCTTGAGCAATTGAATTAGCCACAAAACTAGAACCATGAACAACAATAGAAAATGTGTTACGCCCAAACCCACGGACACACAATTCGAATTGAGGTTGAGTTAACTAAGTTCGATCCATTAATTGCCATATAAGGTTTTCCTATTTTACTTAGTGAGTTTTTACTGCAATAATTTGATAAATAGCCCCAAAATATGCATAACCGTTTTATTTATCTGATCAATCAGGTTCCACTACAATGAACTTACGCTATATAAAGATATTACATTGAAGCACTAGACCACTACTTGACGTAAACTATCTCGTCCTAGCACCGTCCTGGTCTCGATTTGCACTCTAGTTAGTTTGATTTCCTTCCAAACTTATCTCATCACCTACATTCATAACAAATGCTTAAGAACAACATGCTTAGTGAGTGGATCATTCTGTCCCACAAGCCTAAAAAGAAATCACAATTAAACAATGCATTCAATTAAGTCTATATGCATGCATGTTAACACAAAATTTGATCCAATTGATCACCCGGCAAAGATTGTGCAACTCATTTCTTAATTACGGTAAAGTTACTAAAATCATATATATCTTTTTGCATATTTTTATATGTTGTTAGTTTGTTAGCTAACTTGTAGATAAGTCATACTCTTTAGCTAGGTCTTTTTATACTTAAACATCACGATCACTTTCTTTTGAGTACATAAAATATGGTATCACAAGATGAACCAATACCTAAAATTTCAATCTGAAAACATTGAATGATAACTCTCTTCCTGCTGCCACTGTGGCTGGAACTGAAGTAAAGAGGACAATATCTCCATATGATTTTCCCTCAGCTGATAATCTTGGATCCGTGATTCAAATCCTCGTCTCAAAGATACAAACTACGATGAGTGGGCAAGTGATAGAAAACGGCTTTAATATCAAGCAAAAAATTTGTTTTTCCAAGATGGATCTATTGCTAAACTTGCAGAAGACTCTGCAGATTTTGAAAATTGGAAGACAATACAAGCGTTTCTAGTGTCATGGATTCACATGACAATTGAACATGCGTTGAGATCTACTATATCTCATAGAGATGCTGCGCAAGATCTCTGGAATTATCTAAAGAAACGGTTCTCTATGATAAGTAGATCGAAACTTCAACAACTGAAGTTAGAACTGGCATTCTGCAAACAAAAGGGTCTAGCTATTGAATCATACCATAGAAAGCTTAATCGCATTTGGGACAGTCTCAATAGTTAACACCCGAGTGTGATCTATGCACACTACAAGAAGTCGATAGAGAGGAGGATAAGGTGCACCAGTTCTTATATGGTCTGGATGATCGATTCAAATCCATTCGGTCCTCAATTGTTTCTCGATTCATATACAGTCACTTGAGGAGGTGTACAACATGGTAAGGCACGAAGAGGATCGAGGAGTTGGCAGCAGTGAGGCAACCCAGGAAGTGTGATTGTTTTGCAACTCAGTGAAAACAATTGGAATACTTATCAGAAACAAAGGATACCAATATGGTGTGTCCTCATTGACACCAAACCACTCACACCTCTAATAAGTGTTTCGCGGTTGTAGGTTATCCCCAAGGGTGGGGTGATCGACCAAGAGGTCAAACTTTGACTGGTAGAGGCTGAGGAAATGGCCATAGATGAAGACAAACGCAATATACAAATTGTGTTTATGTACCTCATGTTGATTCACCGATGGAACATGCTAATTACGTCATTACTGACAATGAAAAAGATGGTGTTAAGCTTACCGATGGTCAATGGAGGATGCTGAAAACACTTTTAAATTCGGGCAAGGAACCATCACCTTCCGCAGAACAATTATCAGGTACGCGTGTTTCCACTCCTTGAATACTTAATGCAGCTGCATCACATCATCTAACGGGAAGATATGAGATGTTGTCAGATGTTTGTGATATGCCATATGTTTTGAGTATCATGGCCGATGGGAGAAAGGATTTCAGTAAAGGTTGGATATGTTAGAGTTGGTCCAAATTTGTTGTTGAAATCAGTTTACTACGTTGATGGATTAAAGTCCGAATTGATATTAGTTACACAATTGATGGATGATAATAACTGCATCTTTCAGTTAGCTAATCAGTATCTTGTGATAAAGCGAGTTAGAGGCACCTCTCACTTTAGATGTATGGAAACTGCAGCGGTTGTCACTACAAAAACCGAATCGGAGTTTAACTTGTGGCATTATCGTATGGGGCATCCATCATCAAAAGTTGTTTCTTTGATTCCTAATGTTTCAGTTTCAATTTCTTCGAATAAAGCGTGTGAAGTTTGTCTCCGCAAAGAAAACTCGTGATAGTTTTCCGTTGAGTAATAATACAAGTTCTTAAAGTTTTGAGTTAATACATGTTGATGTCTGGGGATCATATTGGACTCTGTCATATAGTGGTGCTAAATATTTTCTCACGATAGTCGATGATCATACTTGATGTGTCTGGGTATATCTCTTAAATGACAAAACTTAAGCTCATGTCCAATTGAAAAACATCATTGCAATGACTGAATGGCAATTTAAAACTCGATTTTTTACTGTCCAGAGTGATAATGGTAACGAATTTTTGATGTTAAGATCATATTTCGCTCAGCTTGGTATAAAATATGAAATTTCATGTGTTGGGATTCCACAACAAAACGGTCATGTTAAGAGGAAGCATTGCCCCATACTCAATGTTGCTAGAGCGTTAATGTTTCAAGCGAATCTTCATCTTGTGTTTTAGGGTGAATTTGTTCTAAGTGCTTGTTATTTTATCAAAAGAACTCCAAGCTGAGTGCTAGATAATCAAACACCTTACGAATTACTCTACAGGAAAGCACATACTTACTCAAACATACGAGTGTTTAGGTCTCTCGCCTACGCCCATAACCAACATTGGAATGATAATAAATTTGCCTCACGAAGTCGTTGTTGTATCTTTGCTGGATATCCGAAAGAAAGGATGGATGTTGTTTGATTTAAAGAAAGAAAAGTTTTCCATCTCCAGAGATGTGTTCCTTGCAAAGCAAAAGTTTCCTTTTGTTGATGTTACATGAAACGTAACAAGAAACGAAGAAGATGAGTTGTGGGTTCCAATTTCTAGTAATTTGAGTTCAAATGAAAATGTTGGGCTAAGGCCCAAAACTATTGCCCAAAATCCACCAATGATTTCTCAAGAGAGAATTGACCAGAGATAAATGAATTAAGCCCAAATATAAGTGTACATGAAGGTTCTTTAATAGCGAATGATTTAATCACACCAATGGAGACGGCGACATCATCATCTCCAATGATTTCAAATGAGCCAGTTCCTTCAACAAATACAACTGAGTCACCTCCTCTGTTAAATCCCGTCCTGCCGGTTCAATTAGGCAGAGGCCAGCGCCAGAAGGTTCCGTCAGTAAAGCTCAAAAATTTTGTGGTAACATCTCATAAACAAAACACAAATTTAGATGATATTGTTCATTCACACTAAGGTAAAATTGTTTACCCCATTGTTGAGCAAAAGAAAGTCTTTTCAGAAACACATATTACTTATGTTACAACACTAATTGAGACTAAAGAGCCTAAATCTTTCTGTGAGGCAATCAAAGATAAACGATGGAGAGATTCAATGGTTAATGAAGGTTTGGCTCTTGAGGAGAATGAAACTTGGGAAATCGTTGATCTACCAACAGAAAAAGGGCGATAGGAAGTTAACGGGTCTTTAAAGTGAAATTCAAATCCGATGGATCAATTGAAAGGTTTAAATAGTGACTCCAGGCAATAAACAGATTGAAAGTAAAGATTTTGATGGATATAGTGAGGTTGTTTCTTGATGTTGCCAGCAATAAGAGTTGGGAAATCCATCAGATGGATGTTCACAATGCATTTCTCTATGCCAACTTACATGAGGAAGTATATACGCGGTTGCCATCGGGGTTTCAAGGAGAGAACAAAAATAGAGTTTGTAAACTGAAGAAATTGTTATATGGTTTGTGACATGCACCTAGATGCTGATTTGAAAGCTATCGTCAGCCTTACTTGCTTATGGTTTTACACCATCAAAGTCAGACTCTTCCTTGTTCACAGTGTCTAAGAATGGTATATGGTTGCACATATCGGTTTATGTTGATGATCTTATCACCACTGGAAGTTGTGCTAACGCATAAGAAGAATCTTGGTCCACTGAAGTACTTCTTAGGCATAGAAATTGCAAGAAACAAGTCTGGGATGTATCTGTGCCAAAGACAATATGCTACAAACATCATCATAGAATCAGGAATGCTTACAACTAAGCCTTTCAATTTCCCAATGGAACAAAACCATAAGTTGGCAATCTCACAATCTCTGTTACTCATTGATCCAACACCATATCAAAGGTTATTGGGTCGCTTTATATATTTGCTTATCACTCGGCTAGACTTGGCATTTTTGGTACATGTCTTATTTCAATTTATGAGCAAACCTCATGAAGATCATTGGTAAGCAGCATTACGTTATCTAAAAAATGATCCAGGGCAAAGAATATACTTGAGATCAAATGGCACTTTGCAGATTACTAGATGGTGTGATTCAGATTGGGCAAGTTGCCCTTTGATAAGGAAGCCGATTACCGGGTACATAGTACAATTTGGGGACTCATCAGCTGCTTAGAAAACAAATAAACAAAATACCGTAAATCATTTTTCCTCAGAAGCTGAATATCGTTCCATTACTTATTTGAAAGCAGAATTGCTTTGGCTTAAACGGTTGTTGCATACACTTGGGGTTTCACATCCACAACTCATGGATTTATATTGTGACAACAAGTCTGCTATTTAAATTGCCACTAATCCAGTCTTCCATAAACGCACAAAGCATGTAGAGCTCGATTTGCATTTCGTCCTCGATGAAGTGAAGACCAAGAACATAAACTTACAGCATGTGTCTACGACCACACAACTTGCTAACACTTTCCCCAAACCGCTTGATCGAGTCAGCTTCACAACCTTTACGTCCAAGTTGGGCATAATTAATCTATATACTCCGACTTGAGAGGGTATTGGACTACAGTTTACTCCGGTTATTGTAAAATTATTAATATCGTATATCTTTTAGCATATTCTTATATATGTTGTTAATTTGTTAGCTGACTTGTAGATAAGTCCGACTCTTTAGCTAAGTATTTTGATACTTAAACATCTCGATCATGTTCTTTTGAATACAAGGAAAATATTTAATCTCTGTTTTCTCTTTATAAAGAACTCCAACTTTCTAATGCTTAATTAGAGCTATCAAGCTTATGAATCCATATATAGAAAAATGTTATTTGGCCCATTATGTTAGATACGCGTAACGTATTAGGTTACGTTTTATGATTTTTAAAACGACATGAATGTCGAAACGAAAATGTAGAAACGGCATAGCTAATGTTAATTAAGAAGAAAACGATCAAGTTAACGCACATGTCGCTATGGGTAGTGAAGAGCCACTGTCGATGAGTTGGCAAAACACATGCAAGTGATGGGTTGCATTTTGCATGCCTTTTCTCAAATTATTTTGGATGATTTGACTTAACAATTATATTACTCTTTGCAACAATTCCATGACTGATGTAAATCTATATATAATTAATAGTCGTGATATAAATAATTCTTAACCCATGATCATGAATACGTCTAATTGAATAGTCTGTTTTTTATGACATGAATATGTTACTTGAAGTTTAAAAAAATGATGGCGTGCTAATGGAAGAATTCATGCAAATTTGGTAAGATCATAGATTCATATATATACAATGGTAAAACAAATGTATATTTTAGGAAATAGTCTGATTAACAAACAGATAGAATCGATCGAGAAAACATCATCAATAATTTCTGTTTTCATTTTAATAATTTAAATTCATACCGAAGTACTGCTCAGTGCAACACAGCAAAAGGAAAATGAGATCAAGCGTTCGGTTATAAGACCACCATTATCAAGGGGTTCTTAAAAAAACTCAAATTACAATAAAATATTAATATTTTTAATTTAGATTTTTT